>VWZV01010105.1:728259-823080 GCA_013397155.1 Irena cyanogastra | reverse complement strand
GGGCCCGGCGGGGAGGTTGGGTCCGTTCCCCACCCCCGGCATTCGCGGCCGAGTTCGTTGTGCGGTGCGCGCCCCCCGGCCGGGCTCGGGAGCGGCGCGGAGCGGGCAGCGCCTGCCCCAGTTCCTGTAATCCGGGACACGGTGCGAAGAGGTCGGAGCCGGTCCCCGGAGCCCGGCACCTCCTGCCCTCGATTCAGCCTCGGCGTGGGGCGGGGAGCTCCCGCCGCAGGTGAGGCATCCCCGCCGCTGACAGCGGCTCCCCCGCGCCGGGGCCCGGGAGCCCTCGGTCCCTCTGCTCCTGTGTTTACTGTCGTGTCGCTGCGTGTGCCCACGGGGGAACGGGCTACAGGTCACCAGCGGGGGGTCAGTCCTATCCCCTGGCTTTTCCGTGGATTGAGATCTTGTGGCTTTTTGGTTTTAGGAACAGCATTAGAAGAAAGTTTCAAGGAATACGGGAGAAACCGAGAAGCAATGCGACTTTGCCGAGAAGGTGAGTGCAATTCATTCTTGAAGAAAAGTGCACGGAGAAGTTTTTTTTCTCATAACTACTTAGCCCAGGGTCAGGCACGGGAAAGAGAAAGGATCAAGAGTTTGCTATCAGTTTGGATTTAGGACTGGTGGCCTGTCAGTGACTGGTGTTACTAGCATTATTATTAAATTAATAAGTATATTGAAAACTATGAGTTAGGGCATAGACTGTCCTTACTGTGTTTCTGTATGTTGTTTTTTTTCTTTAGACTATAAATAGTCCTAAGTAAGCTCTATCAACACTGATAAAATCTTCTCTTGAGTTACAATTTTACATATTTTTTGTTCTTGGTATAATCCATGTCAGTATTTCAATACCAATTCCTTCCTCTGTCATGTCATTGTGTTATGTTTATTGCTTGGTACTCTGCTAAATGAGAGTGACCTTTCACCTGTGATTAGCAAAAGCCCATTACGGCCTAGTTTCTTGCAGGAGTAACAATGCTACTTGGAGTTGTAAGCAGATGATGAACGAAAGCTATAGATTATTATTTACTTTCTAATAGGCAGTGGAAAAAAGGAAGTGATGAATCTGGTTTATTATGTTAATTTTTGTTTGTTTTTCTAGTTTAATGATTTAGAACAGAGAAAGTTTTAGAACCTTTCCTAATATTGTTGGTTCTTGGTTCCCTCTGAGTGCCTGAGATGTGTGCCAGGGAACAGGCCCAGCTGTTTTAGACACTAGAGCAGTTAGACTGAAGTAATTTATTTGATGTTGTTAGAAATGGAAGGGTGAGTTTGTAGACATGGTTTACAATCACAGGAAGCAGAACTTGCCAGCCACCTTAGGAGATGATCTGATCAGCACTTACGACTTGTGAGCTGCAAACAGCAAATGAAACCTAAAGCAAGGTGGCACAGGCTGGCAGGATTGGGAGGCAGTGATCCATACTGGGTCTGAACCAAAAGGGCTATTTTTGTACAATTCCCAACCTTGCTAAAATTTGGAAGATACAGTTTCTAGGCTCAGAGTCGGTGGTCAGTGGCATGGAAGAAAGATGCAATAGGCAGCTGTGCTGCAGTGTTCAGATTCACTTGTGTTGTTTTGCCATCTTCTTAAGTGTATCTGTGAGTTTTTAGGCACTTGAAAAATCACTTCATTACTTCATTGCCAAGTTCCAATCTAATCATTGTGCTGGATATGTAATTCATTTTTTCTGAATAGGCAAATCATTCAAATGCTAAAAAAGCATTTACAACAATAAGCATGCACATTATCCTAGTGAAGATTTTACCAATAAGGATTTTCAAACATTTGCTCATATTTCTGCCTCTTAAAATGCAAGCATCTAAGGTTTCCAGATTCTAAAGATTAGCTGGCAGGGTAAAGAATAATCTGTCTTATTTTTTTTTCCCACTGGAGAGAGATCATGAAACTGTTTTTGCACAGGCCGATCACTGAGACACAGCTTTTCTGCACTGACTCCAACCATGTGAATGATTTGTAGGGATGTGAGTTCATAAAATACTTTGAGAATTAAATGTGAAACTTAGTAGCCTTGTCAGGCTTCCAGGTTTGTCTATTTATTTTGCTTGCTTTATGATATATGAATGAAGCACAGACTTGGCATATACCTGCAGCTGGCCTGTAGGGAGCTTGGCCTGCTGCAGAATAGAGCTAAAGTAGTATTAATTAAGTTTAGATTAACTTAACTTAAGGGACTAGGGGAGCAGCAAACATGCCAGCATATTTATGTGTTATCAAATAAAACTTTGAAAATACTGTAAATGATTCATTTTCCCAGGAAGAATTTTGCATTCAAAATTGAGGAACAAACATGTATAAAGTAATTGGACTTTCTAAACTTGGTTCTTAACAGAGAAAGGTGAACCAAAAGTATAAATTTTGTTAAATCCACTTTAACCTCAAGACTTTTGTCGTGGTACCCCACAGTATTTTAAATACAAGTAATAACAGAACTCCTTGTGTAAGAAAGTTATTTCTCTACAGATTGGGAGTTGACTCTGAGGCCCAACGTCACAAAAGGATTTCAAGGTTATTTAGGCTAATTTAACCTTGCATTGCAACTCTTCCAGTTTGCATAAAATAATTAAATATTTATGGTCTGGAGGGGGAGCAAAAGAAGGAACATGACTTTACAGCCCGTGTATTAGAATTGGGTTCAAAACTAAGAACCATTTTCTTTATTTAACAACTGTCAGGCTCCCACTGGCCTGTATCCCCACTGGGGTATGGGTGGTAGTTGTTTCTTTTCCCATGTGCTGTTTCTCTGCATCTCCTGGTGGGAATGGCCTCATCCTCAGCAGTCCTGGTGGCAAGAGGTGGATTTCAGCCTCGCAGGCAGTCGGGTCTGAGTCTCCTGAGTGAGGAGTGAGTGTTCTTCTTGTTGTAACACTGCATTGGAAAAGGGGCTTAACATTGCCAGCTTCTCCTTTTGTTAAGCTTTAAAGACAAAGAATGATGTATGCTATTTCTTTTAAAGGAATAAAGGAGGACACAACTGTAATTCCAGGGCAATATTTGCAAGCAGTGGAGAGAGGCAGGATTTCAGACACACCTTTGTCAGTGGCACTTTCTATTTGCTGATCAGGCAGCTCCTCTCTCAGCATTTTAGTGGTTGTGAAGCCTGATGAGTCCTTAATACCTGTCAATGATGCTAGTTCCATGCAGGGATCAGGAAACATGCCTCAAACATGTGAGTTTTGTATCTAACCCTCCTTGTCATAACCAAGCTCACACTGAAGTAAGAACTAGAATTTGAATTTGGGCTTCCCAAACTCCCAATGTTTGTGTCTCATACTTCCCTGTTTCTTCTTCACTGCTCTTACATGCTTTCTGTTCTGCTAATACATAATGTTAAATCATTCCTGCTGGGATCCTCACTGACCTTCATCAAAGTGAGGAACTCACTGGATACTTTCCTACATGTTGCTTTTTGAGGCAGTAACAGTCCACACTGAGCTTTGATGTAGAAATCAGCTCCAGGAATGAGGTATGGGCCCAATGGACTTGGCTCGCTCTGGGGTATGGAAAATCTCCAGGAGATGGAAGTGAGAGAGGGATACCTAATGGGATGGGAAGATTTTACTTTAAAATAAGCCTTAAACTTTACTTTGACTTTGTACACTGAAACCTTTTTCTGCTGAGCAATCCTACCAAGGTAAGAACGTGCTAGAAGTAATTGTGCTTATTAGTTATTTTCATATGTAATTGATGTGACAGAATCTTTTGGCTCATGCAATCACTTAATTATTTACTGCTTTGTGAACCAGCTGAAGGTGTGAATCCCCTGCCACTCACAAGGATAGCATGTTGCATTATAATATGTAGATGAATTCCAAAGCAGCAAGGCAGAAAATCTCGTCCTCTCCATGCATTTTTCCTATATTTTAAAATGAAACTTCGCTGAATTGCAAACTTATGTGATAGTGGGAGCGAATGCCATCGGATGCAGCCGAAATGTTTTCAGACACTCAGTTCATCTTGGAGGTGCAGTAGATCTTAAAAGGAGTTTGATGTGTCTGTAGTAACTGACACTGATTTGAAAAAAAATGATTCTTCATATCAAACCTCATAATCAGTGCTTGAAACAGTTTTTAGGAGATCCTTGCTAACTTGTGCTGAATTTAGTTTGCTTTTAAAATTTTTTCTAGCCCATTGTTGTGAAGAGAATCTCTAAATAGAGCTGTGCCTGTGAGAGTAGAGTTCATGCGTGGTGACTTTGACAGGCTTCAACAGAGGCAACTGTTGCTTCTTGCAAAATTTGACGACAGGTTGGCTCATTTTGCTCTGTGAAAGAGTAGAGAAGCTGTGGATAGAAACAGTGAGGACCAAAGTTGTTTATTGGGGCTGAGGGCCTAACCCTCTCTCACCACCAAGGAACTCTTGACTCTCCCCACAGAACATTTTCAATTGCTACAGGTTGTCATGTATGTTCCTTTAAATAGAACAAAAACATGGGAAAAAATCCAAAATAAGAAACCCGAAACCAAGCCATCCCCACCCCCAAATCTATACCCCCAGAGAGATACAACCCATGTACATCATCATTAAATACACCATTACTTATTAATTTGTGCAACCCTTTTGAAGTGGTTGGGATAAAAGTCTCTTACATTCTTATACTGACTCATAAAATAAATTTGAAATGTTTAAAATTATAAAAAAGGAAAACATGGCATCTCAGATGGGAAAATAAAAGCATGGGGAGCAGAAAGAGATTTGGTTAGACAACTTAAAATTGAGTGTTTTTTGTTAATAGTGTATTCAGTGCATGCTGAAACTATGGTGTCTTCACTAGAGCTTAAGCACCTCATTCTTTCAGTTACACATACAGCCCCTTTTTTTAGTTTGTTTGGGTATTTTTGTGTGTGTTACACCCTTTGAGAGGTGAAGCCCTTGCTACTGTCTATTTCAGGCACTTCACTCATACTGTCACCATAGCTTAGAGTTAACTGACAACAAAGTAGAGGGGAAGGAGGAGGACAGAACATCTGTAACTTGGGTCACAGGTCAGAATTGGTGTTGACTGTGGGGTGATGTAGCACAGTAGCAGTCTTACAGCTTTTAGAATATACTGTCTCAGTAAAGCAAGGAGTGGATTTTCTGTGGGAATGCAGATTGTCAGATTTTGGTGGGCACCTTCAGAAGGCACTCTGGAAGGTTTAGTGACAGTAGGAATCAGTCAGGAGAGCAGGTGGGAGCAAACTCTGTTCAGCATCGTGTCACCTGGTAACAGCTGAACTTCTGGTTTTTGACAGCTAATGTATCTTAGGGATAAAAAAAAGGCTGTGAACCTCTAGGGCATTCAGCAGAAGCTTTGAGGTTTGATTATATTAATTGCTATTAATGGAAATTACCAGAGATGTGACAGTACTAAGAGCCATGTAATGAACCCTTGTTCTTCTTGAGCTCTTTCTAGGCAGGGTTGAGCAGTGAAATCCAGGCCTGGGAGGCTCACTAGAAGCATCTTTATCACATAGACTCAAGGTCTAGAATTTTCCCAGCAGCAGGTTCCATAAATAATTAAAGCACTGGTGAAACTTCTGTTCCAATATTAAGTTGTAAATACAAGTAAGAGACAGCATCTTATTTCAAATTTAAATTTGTTTTTATTCAGCCTTGGAAGTTGCTTAGTTGAGTTGATTTTTTGTTGTGTCAGATCATATCAGAGAGATGCTTAGAGGGCTCTATAATCCTTGACTACCTGCAAATACACTTGTGAGAATTTTTAATACATTGAAATAAATATTTTAAGGTAGCAGTACAAAGTACCATGCTTCTTTTTTGACATTCTGCATAGCTCTTCACAGTCTGTAATCAGATAAAGCTCTTCTTCATTTCATTGCATTTTAATTGACTATTTACACAAATTGTTTTAAGGTTTTGTGGACTAGTTATTGTAAAACAGTTACTGTGAGGCTTTAAGATTGAACTGTTTAGGAAAATTGTGGAGGTTTTATGAGATTGGTTGAAAACATGCAATTTGAAAGGATGTTACTTCTGAAATTCTCTGCAGTGATTGGCCCTAATTTTTTCTTTTCTTTTTTTCTGTAAATCTGAGTTCTGTTTACAATATTTTATTCTTTCTGATGGGATGAGTCAGGTGTTATAAATAGAATATTGTGATGTTAGAACTGTGCCGTCTCATATGTTTTAAAGATACTTTGCAGGTTTTAGATATAACCGTAGTATTAGTGTGGTATTGCAAGGCCTTGGGGACTTTGGCTGGAACTGCAGCCACAAGACTGTCTTGATCTGTCCACAATATGTGAAGAGGCAGGATATTTTCTTTTTTTATAAGAACCTTTTGAAATAGTTGTCAGTACACATACGTAGCAGTCAGGAATTCACTGTTACCTAATGCTGCTTAAGTGGTATGTATGATTAGCTAGGTTATCCCTCTGCAGGAGAGGTGATGTCTTGATAATACTTAATTAAAGATTGGGTTTTGTATTGTTTCTGTGCTATATTTAACAAGAAGAACTCAGTGGAAGAAGAACAATGCAATAAATACGTAGAAATGTGACTTTCATTCAAGGTGGTAACTTTGTCATCTAAGTAGAGCAGGAAAGACAAAAAGGCTTAGTGAAGGATACTTTTAAATAAATTGGGTTAAGAGGGTGCAGATTACTCTTTCTAAGGTAACTATTTTAAAAGGTATTTCTTCCATTGCAGCAGATCTATGAAAGTGAATGTGTCCAGTTCTTACAGCTCCTGGCTATGCCCGGAACTGCTGAAGGTTGTCTGGGGATTCGTGTGATCTGTTGTCTCTTACAAGACAGAAAAGATTTCATCTTTCACAAACCATTGTAATATTTGACTTGTCATTAACTATTCTAAATAATCTCTAGGATGCTTGAAAATTGTTTCTCTTCCTGTGTAGTGAATGAAATAATCCACTGCTGTGGAAGTTCCCCATATGTATGATATTCAATGTTATTTCCTAGGCGTTCTTACAATGTAGGTGACAGCACAGAGATGAGTAGAGCTTTGTACTTACACTTCAAGTTTTTTAGCAGCAAGTGTTAAAATCTGACAAAGGGAATTCAAAGTCTAGTGTAGCAGAGTAGCATGATTATAAAAGCAGTTGTCACAGAAGGCAATAAATTTATTGTAGCCTGTGTTCCCACTGCTCAAAGGCTTTACTCGGTCAGAAGCTTTCCCTGCTTGTGCAGGCTGTGTGCAGCTGTGAGCCAGGACTGGTGCTGGTGGCTGTCACACTGATTCTTGTGGCAGGTCAGACACTCGTGGTAAGCCCAGATACTACAGGGTATGACAGGATGTGACTTCATCAAAGTAAACTGCGCACGCAGCTGCTCCCACATTGCTTGGAGTCATGATTGCTGGGTTTGGAAATGGCCAATGTTCTGGGTTATTGGCTCAGGTAGATTAGAAATACTCAAATGCTCAGTTGCTTGTGTGTGCACATGCCCATCAGCCCTATGGAACAAGCTGGTTTGTGGTAACATGTGCTCCAAATGAGAGAGATTGTTTATTTACATGCTCAACCCACCCTGATCTCAGCTTCTGATAGCTTTGGCATAGCCCATGGATAAACTTCATTGATAATGTAAGGGGAAAGGGATAATTGGTTATGCCTTGTTTTTCTGCTGGGGGGATTATAATAGGCAGAAAACATGCAGTGTTCTTGATCTGCTCTTCCTTCTGTTGCTAAGCAGGACTTGAATCTGGGACTGTCTGTAATGCAACAGAAAATGCAGCTTTCTCAACTGGCACTGAAAAAATATGTACAAAAGAGCTGAATGACTAAAATCCTGTAGGGATTAATTTTGAGGTTAAGTCCATATTGCTTTGGTTCTGAAATCTAGAGCTCTCATTGTTTTCTTTGCAAGGAAGTTGGATGCTTTCTCACTGATACAGTTGCCTGGAAGTCCTATAGCAGCTTGCCTGAAAATGAAGTGTGGAGGCTTTAATGGGTTAAATTTGAAAATCAATTCCTATGATGAATACACAGTAAACTGGATGTTTGGTTTCCATGGACATTGAATTCTGTTGTATTTTACCCTTCATAAATTTAACTTTCAGTCTATAGTTTTGTTCATTGAATGTGTAAGTGGTGTAGTAGATGCTGTGAGTAGGAAGATGGGAGTTCTCATGGTTTATTAAGTGTTACCTGGGGATGTGGGGTCTTGTTGTGAGCCACTGAAGTCAGCAGGGTTTTGCTTGTGACTGGAAGGAGGATGTAGGACCAGGCTGTGAGGCTCAGTGGGTGGGAGAGTAGACAGCCATGTTCATTGTAACCTCATGATCAGACAGACACCAAAGGTACTTCACTATGCAAATATTTAATTGTCAGTCCCTAGATATTACAGCCATGGCTTTGTCAAGGTGTATATACCCTAAATTACACCCTCTGGCTATTGTTTCAGGCAAAACTACAGAGGAAAATCTGTATCAGTTTACACCTAGGGTGTGGTTCTACAATCTTTTTTTTTTCCCTCCTAGTAATGCTGGATTAAGCAGCTCCTCTGTCTCTGCTGAGTGAAACACTTGTGAAATAATAGTTGTATTCTAACTGTAAAGTTGTTTCCAAAACAAGGTGATGGCTGCTTAAAGGAGAACCTTAATTTTCCATCATGTGTTTGGTCTGGTAATCTAGAATCCATTGGACTGTGCTTGATTATGTATCTTTTCAGAGTGCCTCTGATCTGATTTTTGCATGTGTGCCTACAAGACTGTATAGCATAATAGATCTCGTGTCTTGGTTATCTTTGAGTGTTAGAGATGTCATGTCAGGGAATAACCGAGGTGTAAATCAGGACCAGTTGTAAGTGGTGTGTAGTGAAAACTAAACAAGTAAGAACTAGTTGTTGTTATTATTATTAGTTAGTATTCTTTTTAAAAAATTCCTTTTTCATAATTAGTTATGTCAGGAGGCCAGGTATTAGAAATTGGAAGTTTTTCTAACATTCCTGAGGTGGTTCCCAGTAACTTTGTGAACTGGAGGAAATACCATTTGAGTCTGTATTACTATGCTGAACAAGACTTACAGCATCATTTATCTTTGTCTTTTACTGGAGGGCTGTTGTAAATGATGCCAAAAGGAGAAAGAGGCACCATTTGTACAGTATACATAAATGTGTTCCATACCAAATACTCTTTTTATCCCTTCAGAAGAAATCTATAGTTGTGTGGAATATCCAGAAGCCTCAAATGCTGCAAAGATTTAGGTTAACTGGCAGTATTTTTGATGGATATGTCAAAGGAATAGCGAGTGTTCCCCATAGTCAGACAGTGTGAGTGTTGGATTATTGAGACAGCCATGTAAAATAATTTGGAGAGCACTTTTCAAAATAATGCATTTTCCAAAGAATTTCTCCACTTTTCCCAGGAAATGTTAAAATCATCTATTTCATTCCTGTTCAGTTAGAATGACTCTAGAAATATATTAAAGGAGTTTAACTTGCTTCTGACAAGTGGAGGACTTGCTTTATAATGAAGGGCTTTGTTTTATAACGAATATAATTTTGGGATTTAGGATATTGTTGTAGTTTGACACTGGCCCAACACCAGGCACCCATGACAGTCGCTCACTCACCCTCCCTTGCTACGGCTGGGCAGAGGAGAGGAAAAATTTAATGAAGGCTTCATGAGTTGAGAGAAGGACCAGGAGAGAACACTCTAAGGGCAAAACAGGCTCAACTTAGAGGTACAAAGTGAATTTATTACTAACAAAGTCACAGGAGGAAAATGAGAAGTAAATTAAGCCCTTAAAACACCTTATCTTCACCTAACCCTCCCCTCCTTCCCACCGACAGCACAGGGAGACAGGGTGTGGGGGATTTGATCAGTTCATCACCCAGGGTTTTCTTCTGCTGCTCTGGGAGAGGAATCCTTCCCCTGTGAGGCCGTGGGGTCCCTCCCACAGGCACAGCTCTCTGTGAACTTCTCCAGTGTGGGTCCAATCTCATGAACAGCAGCCCTACAGCACCTGCTGCAATGTGAATTCCCCCACGGGCTCACAGCCCTCCCAGAGCTGCTGCAGTTGGGTCACTGCCACGGGCTGCAGAGCTCCAAGGACAGGCTGCTCCAGCCTGGCAGCAGGGCCCTCTCTCTGCTCTGGGTCTCCACTGGGTCACAGCCTCCTCCAGGCATCCCCTGCCCCGGCATGGGCACCTTCCCCAGGGGCTGAGGGTGGATCTCTGCATCCCCCATGGATCCCCAGGGGCTGTGGGTGGATCTCTGCATCCCCCGTGGATCCCCAGGGGCTGTGGGTGGATCTCTGCATCCCCTGTGGATCCCCAGGGGCTGTGGGTGGATCTCTGCATCCCCTGTGGATCCCCAGGGGCTGTGGGTGGATCTCTGCATCCCCTGTGGATCCCCAGGGGCTGCAGGGGCACAGCTCCTTCACCGTGGTCTCACCAGGCCTGCAGAGGAATCTCAGCTCCAGCACCTGAAGCATCTCCTGCCCCTCCTTCTCCACTAACCCTGGTGTCTCCGTGTTGTTTCCCTCACATGTTCTCACCTCCTCCTCTTCTCTGGCTAGGAAAAAACTGTGTCCCACTTCGTTGTGATTTTCTTCTTAAATCTGATATCACAGAGGCGTTACCAGCCTCTGTGATTGGCCCAGTTTTGGCCAGCAGCATCTCCATCTTCAGGGACTGGCTCTGCTGGACATGGTGGAAGCTTCCAGCAGCTTCTCACAGAAGCCACTTCTGTGACCCCCCACTACCAAAAACCAGGCTGTGCAAAACTAACACAGATGTTCAGATAATTTGTTTTTTAAAACATAGAATCTGTGTTTGAATGTGTCTGTTCTGCTCTGCTAAGAGAGATTGTAATCATCCTGCTCTCACTGGTACTAAATAAAAGTATTTGAGAGGAAAGGCTTAAATTAATTTCCTGATAGGCAGCATTTACTTCATAAAAGTACTTAAAGATGAATTCCCAAAAGCAATTTTGTTTTTCATTTCTGTGAAGTTGTGTTACTCAAACCAACTGTCTAGAAATCCTGCTTGTTAAGCAGCTTCTGTTTCACATTGTAGTTTGTAATTTATAGAGGAGAAGTTTTGAGCCAAATTCAATATATCTGTGTTACCTACCAAAGGCAGTGTAACATATGCTTATAATTCTTGTCCTAAATACAGAGTTAGGGCTTTTTGTGGCCAAGTGATTGAGGGAAGACTTTTTCTACCAGTTGTGTTCTGAGATTTTAGGGGAAATACCAAGGTCTGAACCGTACCTGATACAGTTTGATTATGGTTTGTATCTAGGCTGGACAGAGCCTTCTCCTTGTCTGATATTTCTTCTGTAGAACCTGTTTTATCAGCCAGCTGGCTGTGCCTGGCTGTTTCAGCACCACTATTTCCATGGGGTGTTTGGAGAAGTCCTAAGTGCATCAGTCCTTGTTAGGGAAATTTCCTTTTGGTTCTGCCTGACTCACACCTTGTGCCCTGAAATGCAGGAGCACAAGCCACGGTGTCAATTGCTGGAATAAAACTTGCAAGTTTCTTTTGTTGTTTTGTGGCCTGAATTTAATGATCTAAAGTATTAGCTTGATAGCCTTGGAGATAAGAGTGCTATTTTTATCCTCAGAGTAGAGCACAGGAGTAAAATCTTCAGTGTGCTGTCAACATGTCTCATCTGAGGCTTGTTTACAGCTGCTTGGGATGCAAAAGGGGTTCTCTGTGCAACAGTGCAATTCTCTGTCCTACTGCTGACACCATCCAAAATTCTCATGGATAATGGCAACAATGTGAAGGAAGGCCCCTGTCCCAGGAAAGGGCAAAAATCACAGCCTGGGTAGATGGTGCTCTTCATGATGAAATAGGAAGATGTGGTGGTAAGGTGCAGCACCAGCAGTTTTGTTTATAATTTAATCCCTCCAAGACTTTTCCTGCGCTCGTGTGACCGAGGTCTTGCAGGAAGCGTGGCGTTGTCATCGCAGTGCTTCGGGGTGATGTCACTGACTCACAGGAGCATTTGGGGTGTCTGTGCTGTTATGGTGGCCTGGCAATACTCTTTCTTGGATTCCTTTGGCATTTTTCCCCACGTGTTCCACACTGTTGCTGGAAGCAAAAGCTTTTGAGCTGTTTCCAAACCCAAAGCAGTGCATTATGGGCCAGCACTGGGAGGACTGGATCAACAAGTTTGGCAGCAGCAGCTTTGGCTTCCTGCCTACCCTGGATAGGCACCAGTAGAGATTGCCTTAGTCTCCCAGTGAGTTTGAGCTGAAGATCCCAGCCTAGGTCCTGAAAGTCCTGTGTGTGCAACTGTTGTGCCTGGCAGAGGATCTGCTTCTGTTGTAACCCGTGGTTTTGTTATCCTGGATATGTTTGCAGTAGCTATCTTTTATCTGCTTTAGGAAGGTGAATTTTCTATTTGTTTTCAGTGTACTGGAGGGTGGTAAACTCTACAAATTTGTTAAAATATCAAAGGATCCTGTTTACCTTTCAGTTTTCTGTTGTCTATTTAATCTTACTGTTTTCATCCTGAGTCATCCAGGGGCAGTTAACTGGTGCTCTGAAGTGTCCTTTTTTGTGTGTTTTTGAAATACCAACTCCATGTTTTGTTGTGCCTGTTCCTTAATACTGACTCCATATGTCTTCTGTGACTTCCCCTTTGCAAACAGGCTTCATCATGTAACACAATGCATCAGGAGCAGCACTTGAGGTCTGGGGTTTCCTGGGGCAGCAGGACACCACTTGCCTGTGTCTCATTGCACAGCTGTACTGTGAATCTGTCTGATCTTGTATCTGCATAAGGATGACTTTGTCGTGCTGCTTATATAATCAGGTTTATTGCTTTTATGTCCTTTTTGACATGAGATGTCTAAAAATTAAAGCTGGTGCCTATTTCAGTACTTTTTCCTAATAGGAGAGCATTTTGCTCCCTAGCTGGCCTAAGAAAGGGAGAAAAGTTCTTTTTTTCACCTCCCACTGTGTGTTTAGGTCCATTCACATGTATTCAATACCTTCTTCCCAAGTGTGATGAGTGCTGTTATCTGCAGAGACTAGAGGAGGCAAGTAGTCTTAGAAGTATCTGTCAAAAATGTGAGTTGGATCAAACCAACCAAATCAAAACATTATGTAGTCTGAGCAAATTCTTTTCTCCTTTCCTTTTATTGTGTTCTGCTGAAGGTGTTACCTTCTGTGTACATCACAAGTGTGCTGGTGTTCTGGTTATGTTAGAAGCCTGGACCATGGAAGAGCAGAAAAACTACTTTAAAACAGTTGAGTCCTTTCAGATCTTCTGCATGTGTAATATGATCTTAATTTTTTAATACATCTTAATTTAAAAACATTAAAAGCTGCAGTCATTCCCAACCCGTTTCTGTTGAAGAGTGAAATGGGTGATTTCAGTAGTGGAGAGCTAGTGCCAGATATGGAAGAATAATACCTGATGCAGATTTGTTCACCCAGTGTTTTCAAAGTGTTTTATTTTTTCCTCTGTAACACACATATCATGTATTTTATGTGTAATGTTTGGAGATGGAATTTTGGAACATTTTGTGAAGACAGGCGAATAAGGCAAATCTCTCCTAACAGTGAAGAATTAAATCTTGGAATAAGGATAGCAATGGGCTTATTCTAAAGAGGAGGTGACATACAAAGGCAAAATCTAAATTTCTTCTTTAGAAGAATTCAAAATTCCATAACAATAAAAAAAATTCCCTTCCACAAAGATTTTTTTTAGGCTAAACTGTGTTTGCGTTGTTTCACAAATAACCAACAGTGAAATTACTGGCCTTATTCTGTGAATGAGTAGCCTGATTTTTCTTCCCTGCTTACCTATTTAATTCATATAACTGTGTGTGAGAGGACAACTAGCATGGATTTAAAGCCTAACCCCTCTGAACAGGTGGGTCCCCTCTTGGAAGGAAAGCTCTGATGACAGTAGCTCTATATGTGCTGGAATATATCAACTGTAAGAAGTAAAGATTGAGGGTTTACCAGTTCCTCAGCTAGATAATTGAGATAGTTATATTTCTTTGTCTAAAGGTATGCAATAGCCAAGTTCAAAATACTTTGTGGAGCTACATGTGTGTTCAAATACATGACAAATAAGTTAGCCCTTTTACTGCATTATGACAACAAAAACAGTGTTTTATTTTCCACTTTATCTTTTGGTCTTACTATCACAGTGCTGTTGGGGTTTTTTTGCTCTAGTACATTTTTATGCCTGTTGCTGTGCAACTTATGTTTTGGTTTTTTTTATTGTATCAAATCAAGTCCCAGTAAATCTGCAAAGCAAAGGAAGAAATTTTAATGGAAAAACTAATAGTGCCTGCCAAATTGAGAGGAGTGAGGAAGTGTAAGCTGGTATGTGAAAATCAATAGACATCAGTTTCCTTATGGCTGTATGAGGCATGATTGAAACAGTCTTATTTTTGAGGTGGATGTTCCAGTGCATGGAGAAAATGGGAGTGGCACAGGTGGGGTGGTTTTAGGCAGTTAGCTTGCCTAATAAAAGAAAATATTGATATACAATTCAGTTGACAGGTTTTGTGTATTGTTTTCCTTAGTTTTTTTTAATTATTATTTTTTGAATATGCTGATTTACTCCCTCAGGTATCAGGTGCATGATGTGAAAAGTGGCCAGAGTGTTCTTTGCACAAAGATGTTTGCCCAATTTAGGAATTAACACCATGCTGCTGTCACACGGGAGTTGGGACTGTGGCCAGCAGGGAAGAGAGGGAAGAGGTGGAAAGATGAGCACTGTGCATGTCCCAGGTAGCAGGGAAAAAGTAGCACTTTATTAATGCTAAATTTTGGGGTGTTCTCCTATCACAAAAGATGTAGTCATGGGCACATTGTGCTCCTCCAGTTCGCACTAGTAAGAAAATGTGTAAATGGAAGTGTCTGTTACTGCTCTGCCCCATCAGGTACTGAGTTACAGCCAGCACCCAGTCACAGGACTGGATATGGGCAGGCACACAGGAAAGGGGCAAAAATGCCACACATATGCCAGGTTTATTTTCCTTTAAAAGCATGTCTAGGTAGGAGATGGGAGAGGCTGAGAAGCCTGGGACATAGTCACCGTTTGCAGTCACATCCTATCAAAATACTTCTGCTGCGTGGAGCAGTTTAATGTAAACTGTGAGTTTAGATTTAAATAAAACAAACTTCCTTTTTCCTACTCCAGAAGTACAGCTGCTGCAGGGTACACGGAGTGCTGTGTGTGAGACAGGAGAAAGATACCGAACCTGTTGATGTTTGAACAATTCATAATTGTAGTGTGCTTCAGGCTGTGACTTAAGATATATTTTAGAATATTCTATGGGTGATTTATTTCCATTTATTGGGGCTGTGTTTGACTAGTGGCTTATCCAGAACTTTTCTCTCCCCTCATAGTAGGTTTTCTGCATAATAATTGAAATGTTTCTGTGTACACTTTCATATTAGCTTAGTCCAGATTTTAATTTTACTGTACAAGTTATAGGGCTTTTATTCCCTGAATTCAGTTTCATTTTTGTGTCATAATTGCAAAACTCAATTCATTTTTGAGGGTTCCTTTAGCTATATTAGAACCAGTTTGTTTTGGTTTGCCTTTTTTTTTTTACAGTAAAACATAAATAATAGTTTGTTGGCTTTCCCAAAATACAGCAGTGGCACTATGAGATCATGCCAACTAAAAATAATGCATGACTCTGAATGAAGATATCTTACATGACAAATTATGTGATCAACATTCGTGTAATATACAAATTGGTTGGAGAAATTAAAAATATCTTTATGTCTGAAAACTCATTAAAAAGTAAATGGAAATGGTTTTTGCAGATGACTGACTTCATTCAAATTGCTGATGAAAAATTGATGTAAGAGGATACGATGTGAGTAGGGAGACTTATAAAGCTTTTCAGCAGATTAAAATATGCTGCTTGTGTTTCATTGAGAAATTTACTCATCAGTCTTTCTACAGACAATCTTCTGTAAACTTCTTCACTGAAATTATTTATTATTCTGTACAATAAACTTAGAAAACTTGTTTAATAGTTTGAGTAAAGAATTTGACATGAGTTTTGTGTTAGATTTTCAAAGAAATTAATTGTGTGCAGATGAATTCATATACAAAGAATTTAACAAAATACTTAGATGTCTACTTTAATATGCTTTATATATAATTACAGGAACATTGAAATGTTGGGAGTCTAAAATTAGAGCTCCCAGCTGTGCAGTAGGCTGCAGGTGCACGTGTGCATGACACACTTCTCTTTGGTATCTGCTGCTCAGTTTTTATCCTTGGGTAAAAGACACAGACATTTCCCAGAACTGTTAAATTTTAGAGAACTAAAATTTAGTGTTTCATTCTGCATCGTGGCAGAGAGAGAGAGGAAGGGCTCTGGAAGGGCTCTGCTGTGCCTGTAGCCTTGCTCAAGGATGGCTGTTTGGATTTGGCACCTGTGTGTGCACAGAGGAGTGTTGCTGCCTGCAGTGAACCTTTCTGCTGGAGGTGAAGCTCCAGGGGATGGTGCAGGGAATGGGGTTTTGGGAATGCAACACAGCTGGACCTATGGAAAAGAGGTAGGTCATCCTCTGCCCCTTCACCAGGGCAACCTGAATTTGGGAATAGCAAAGTAAAATCTACAGAGCTGAAGCTTTGGAAAGACAGACTGTCATGAGTTTTTCATTGAAAGGAGACTGAACAGAGAGAACTCCCCTTTTAGAGGAGAACCAAGCAAGCATTCTAACACTAGTAAGAGATTTATGACAGTGATCAAATCTTGTAATGCAGCTCCTGTGCCTAGTTAAACCAGATTGTGAAGTTTTTTGGTCTTGAACTGAAAGTCATTTCTCTGAGCCAAAACTTTGAGGTTTGAGTATTCAGTAAAATTCTGGGTAATTGCTGTATTTGCTGAAGTGGAAAACACAGTCAAAACAGTTAATCAAGTCTTCAGCTGTTCCTTCCTTCAGCTGATCAATCAGCAACTACTCAGTAAAACAAAGTTCATGCACTTGTGCTCAGAACCCAAGGAGAGCTCTACTTTCAAATACCCCCTCAAGTAGCTGGGCTTCCAAAGCTGCATGTGCAGGAAATGTAAGTTATTTAATGTACAGAGCAGAGTTGGCAAGGAATTTTAAAGATGGGTAACCTTGAAGAAAATACTTCAGCAGTGCTTCCCTCTGAACCTAAATGAAACAGCTCAGATATGGGAACATGCATTTGGTTTGTTTTATTTTGTATTAAAAGGCTGTTTCGTATCTGAGGCAACATGAGCATAAATCTTATGGGAGAGGTTTTTTTAAAACAGTGTTTCTATGTGTAGATTTGATCATTTTATGTTTTGTTTGATTGTATGCATGTTCTCTGCAGGCACAAAATGGTTAGGCCTGCCATATGGTTTATAAAACACTTGTGTTCTATTAATGCCTAAGTGTTCATTACTTGAAATTTTGCAGAAAACCCTCAAGTATGTATGTTTTATTAGAATATCTTACTTTGGTTCAAAACTTGTGTAAACTCTTAATTGCTATATGGCTTTTAGTTATTTTGTTCACAATATCTGTTTAGAAATATTCTTTTGTTATCGTCTTGCATGGTACACAGTAAAAAAAGTGCAGCAGTTTAATTTTACGTCAGCATTGATAAGTATACAAAACCACATCTGTTCATGAATGATAAGCACTTGAGTGTTTCTCCAAAATAGTTTGGAAGATATTGTTTAGAAAATAATGGTTTAGTTGCAGAAAGTGAAGTATCTGTGTATAAAAGGGAAGTTTTGAGGAGCTAACTTGGATCACTTAATTTTTTTAATAAAACATTCATATCAGTTAAAATAAGAACCTAAATTACTTTAAATAGATGGGAGCTTTGCTTAAGATAACCAGGTTAGTTAAGGTACATTGCAGTGCTGTTTGCAGCTGCCTCAGTTTGCAGCCAAGATTCTCCTTCTGCCTGAAGAATACTTGGTATTGACAATTAATGTCAGCAATAGATTCAGCAGCAACTCTATTGCTTACCTGCTGTGCAGATTTCTTGGCACAAGTTTAGTTTTTTGGGCTGACTCCAAGTCTGGTGGTAACAGCTGAGCTTTCTGTCTGAAATTTGCCTGGTTTTGGTACAGTCTGTTTCGTGTGGTCCTCAGTGCTGGTTAGTTGTCTTCCTTCTCCCTCCTTGTGCTTCTCCCTCAGATCGCAAGCTCTTAAAAAAAATTTGGGAGGTTTTGTCTGCTTTCAGATACTAAATGACATGTTCACCACAGCCATGGGTAAAACAATGAAATATTTTTATTACTTTATCAGGATCTGACAGTATCTGAGACACGTGTTACAAGCAAATTATGGAAATTACCACAAAATTTCTTTTCCTCCAAGACGTCAACTACTTTGTTACTACAACTGTGGTGTTTTCTCCCCTTTTCAAAAAATTTTCAGATGTTAGTGGAGACTTGTGTTATCTTAAATAACAGTCCTACTACAAGTGTGCCTGTAGAGTAATAGATCTACTAGTTTAGTTAAAGCAAGGTGTACTCACATATTTTTTACCTTAGTATGATCAGGACTAATTATCTTCTAATGAGAAGACAAAACCCAGCTAGTACAGGGCAAATGTATTCAGGATAGCTGTTGGTAGACATAATTTAAACTTACTTCGTCTGTGAAGTAAATAGTTCAAACAATCCAGATTTTGGCAACATTTCAAAATAATGAGATCTATTTACAATTTCCTTATATAGTACTTGAAACAGTTCCCTGATGTCTTAATGGAAAACCTAGTAAATTGATAAAAGTTGATACATTTATTTAAGGTGGATTTGGATCAGACTCCACTAAAAAAAAACCCAACTAATTCTGTGTTTGGAAGGTTTTAGAGATAATAGGGAGATATATCTAGGCTGTCAGTATAAATTTAATAGTGATGGGCATTGTGATTTTAGTGCATCTAATGCTAATTATAGCGATTAAAGTTTTTCTGGAAGTATAACCAGGTGGGTGTAGTGGTGAAGGCATGTTATGCTGTCCTGTGGAATCTTGGTAGCCAAAGCATTTTACTGTTCACATCAGGCATGAGCCTACAATGTCCATTGTCAAATTACACTTAGTGGTGAGTAGTATGTACATCTTTGTTATAAATCAGGCTTAGACTTTAAAAACTAATCTTAGTAAGCAGATGTTTATGCTGAGAATGGATAGGGGAGAACAAGCATTAGCAATGTTCCAGCTTGAAAATATTTCTGCAGAGCTGTTACATACTCCTTTTGCTTTTCTGATCAAGCTTTCTATTCTTTTGTCATAACCTTGATAGTTTGTTCTTTGCCCTTTCACCTCTTGGTAGTTTTGCTTTCTCTTCCTCTGATTCAGTTTTCACTCTCCTCCTTCTTTGAATTGCAATAAGCAGACTTCTGGCAAATAGGAAAGTGGTGTTCTGGTCTCTGCACACAGAGTGCCTTTGCTCTTTTCCTCCAGCAATTGCTGGAGAAGATCTTAACCTCACTTTTTTGTTGAAATTTAATTTCATTTCTAGAAGGGATATTGTCGTATTAGATACTAGGATAGATGGACTGTGCAATGGTCCCAGTCTGAAAAGATACAACAAGATTTGCAGGAAATTTGATACATTTGGGGAGTTAAAAAGAAAAATCCAATTGAAATACATAGCTATGGTAGTCACTGAAATCTAGTGGGTGAATAAATACAAGCTGCTGGCCTGTTCTCTGAGGTAGTTTTAGCCTGTTTTATGTGTTCTGTTATGTGTGATATTAAGTAATAGAATTGAGAGATTGAGAGTATGCAGACACAGTTAGTTTTAATGAGCATGAGTTTCTTCAGTGTAGCTGTCCTGAAAGAGAATGCTGGAAATACTAAGAAATTATTCAGTCATTTGTGTGTTTCCACAATGTGTTTCAGAGAAGAAAAGACGGCAGATCAGTGTAAGAAAACTTTCCAGATGAGGCATGCTGAGCTCCATTTTACTTAGTGTACAGTATGCCAAATTATCCATTATTGCTTTTTCTTTTTTTGTTAGAAAATGATGCTACATTGACCTTTTCCAAGTAAGAAGCATTTTTCTTATTACATGCTCAACAACTGATGCAGTTATCTCAGAATTGAGTATGGCATGGGCTTGTTGTGGTCTTGGTAAAGAGTTCAGTAATGTATCATTTAAAGTTGTCTTTTTAAAAACTCAGTTACATTTGAAAGGAGAAGTGAATTCTGGAGATCAGTGTCCAGAGGCTTCCTATTATGGACCTAAATGAAGTTGTTTTTCTTTCTGGTGTTAATAGAATTAATGTAACCAACAGCTCTTTATAATAGTATCTATATGTTGATACAATAAATACTGTATTTATGGAAAGTTTGAGGTCTTGATTTAAATTTTTAGTTTGACCTTGAAAAATATTTCCAGATGGAGAGAGTTAAATGAGCCCAGCTTTGAAAGAGGAACATGAATCACTGTTGCCAGCCTCTTCCTTGAGAGGCACAGGCTTTACACAGTGAAGTATTTCAAAAAATAATCTTCAAACCCAGAGTAACAGTGCATTGAGATGACACTGGTGAAATACTAGGAACTTCATTAGACTTCTGAATAGAGAATGTGCATGTCATGAAGTGGATCAGGTATAAAGTAATAGATGTTAGAATACCAACTGCACGATATATGTGAACTTTCATAAATGGCTGACGGGACAGAAGAATTAGGCATCCATCACCTACTCCAGGTACATACTTACTGTGTAAGTTTTGTTAAACTGTTCCGTTTGTTGTTCTCTAAAATTTTCATAGTCTGATTTGTCACTCCCTAACAGTGCCATATAGATGTTTTGTCTTGTTGGAACACAGAGAAGTAAGATTTCCCTGAAACCTGCTCTTGCTCTGCTCAGCTAATGACATAAGGCACATAAAAGATGTGAGAGTTTACCTGCCTAAGAATGAGGCTCCTGGATTGGGAAGTGTGGGCCCAGGTCTCTTCCAGTTGCCTTAAATGATCTTTGTTGGGTCAAACTCCTTACGGTTTCAAAGCCATTGTTACATTGCATTTGGGCTTCTAACCTTGCTACTCCCTCACTGGCTGAGATGTTGGTATCAGTGCTGTAAGAGACCATGGTGAGGCACAAGATCTTTTACATTGATTTGTGTGATCTGGCTGGAGTCTTGTGCATGACTTGTTTTGAAATCAGGTTGTGATTTTGTGTGTGCAGCAAATTCTTTTCTCTATGCCAAGTGGTTTTACTCTTAGAATGGTCCTTTGTGAGTTTGTGTATTTCCCGGCATTCTGTCATTGCTTTCTGTCACTTGGAGCTAAGATTTTAAAACTGAAGGTGTTTCACAGTGTAAAGGACCTTTGTAAATTATTCAGGTTTCTTGGGACCCTCAAACTGAACTGGGAAAACACTTTTGTTTACATTCATTTCTGTCAGTTTGTCTCAGTTGCTGTTTAGTATTGCAGTTCTGTATTGCCAGCAGATGTTCGTAGAAGGTTTCTTAGAGTGATGGTACATGGCTGTGGTGTCTCTGACTGGTGTGAAGGAGTGCTTGATCTTGCAACCCTTCTCTCCTGTTAACGATTCCCCCTGCATTCAGTACAAGCTGGTGTAAAGTCTGGGAATCCAGCACAGTCTGAAAGGTACAGCTATGGGAACAGGTTCCAGGGTGTGGATTTACGGTTGCCTTGGCATCACACAGGAGCAGCCTCTCTGTGGGCTGTTAACAATGTAAATATGAGGCAGTGCATGCTGTTACTGTCCCATTCATCTCAGCATACTGGACTCAGGTGAAAGTGACCCTGGAGTATTTGCTTGTGTGTATGAACTTTGATACACGGGCATGCCCAAAGAGAATACTCCTGCATGAAATATTAGCAAGGACATTTAAGCTTATGCTTGTTTTCTTACATAGCTTAATATTACATCACAGGAAGCAGATATTGAAAAATAGAAGTTTATTATTCCTATCTGATTTTTTCCCCCCCTCAGCATATATTTACTGATTTTGCCTGGCTTGTAGTTGGGTGTGCCACAGGTTTTCATGCTGTTTTTCAATACATACCATATAAATAAATAAGCAAGGGTTGCTACTTGAAGTGCAAAGCAAATTATTTGTTTATTTGATGTAACCTCAGTTGTGAAAAGGTGCCTGTGACTTATGTGAGGGTAGCTGTGATCTCAGCCAAGTTAGATGTCTTTGGTCATTGCATTTGCATCCAACTGCAAAATCCAGTTTGGGCTGTTATTGCAGGTGTCATGCTTAATTTTGATGTAGCACTAGTAAGATATGTGGAAAATGTGGGCTAGACCTTGTGTCTTTTAAATAAAAGTATTTTAATTTTTTTATTATGAAGATACTTACTAATTCTGGAAGTAGTTGTGGTGTGGATATGTTCTCTGTGAGAAACAAAGTGGACAGGGCTGATGGTGACTTTCTGTGAGCAGTTGCCTTGAATTATGGCACACTTAATGTGCAACACACTCAATTTATTTCATAATTGCTGTTCTATTAATGAACAAAGCAGTGGATGTTGCTAAAAGTATACACAGGCAAATTAGTAGCTGTAAAACAAAACTCTAGCACAAGAGTAAATAAGTTTAAGTTATTTTCTAAGTTTCTATTAAGATAAATCTATTACTTGAGGATTTTTATAAGAAAATAAGTTTGCTTATGTCAATTTTTAACCTTTAGTTTTACAGATCCTTAGCCACATATTATGTTTGCAGTTTCCATTTGTCTTTTAATGATTGAATAACATTTTTAGTTACATAGATTTATAATTTTAGTTATAGAAATGTAATATACCTTTAAGTTGTGTAGCAAATGCTGAATTTATTGCTCCAGTAGTCTCTGAATGCAGTTATAACTGCTAAATATATTCTTAACACACTGTATTCTTAAAAGTAAAATTGTAGAAACTAATTTTATTTGTAAAAGTCTCCAAGTATGTGTGTTATCTCTGCAATCCACACATGCTCTGACATACTGTTATCTCTGGTTCTCTCTCCTGTGTAGCTGTTCCCTGGATCTCTGGCAGCAGATGGCTGGACTATAATGCACTGTTAAACAAATAAAACCATTAGGCATGTAATTCTGCCCGGTGAATGACTGTGTGTTTAAAATGGTTTAAAAAAATTAAATAGCAAATGAAGTTCACTTTTGAATTCATTTAATGACATTGGAATAAAATCCAAAGCCTTTTTCAGAATACATAAAACATCCCCTCTTATGTTGCATTTGTCTCAATTGAAGTCAGTCTTTTTTTATTGCATTATTGCATCTGGTATAAAATCAGTTCTAAATCAGTTTTCTAATAGATGTTTTCTACAAGTAATCGCTCATTTTACATTTATCTTTGTAGTAAGATTTTTGCTTTTGTAATACTCCAGCACAAAATTATCTACTGCATTATATGCTCTTTTTTTCCTCGTTTTCAAGTTTGATACAAATGTCTCTAAAATTTTGATTCAACACTAGTGTCATGGCTCTGTAATTAAACTGTTTTTCTATAATTGTCAGCAGCTGAGAGATGCCATTTTGTCTTTTTGTTTTTAGATATGCCAATATTTGGTCTTTGCCCGGCTCATGATGATTTCTATTTGGTGATGTGTAACCACTGTAATCAGGTCGTAAAACCACAGGCATTTCAATCACATTATGGTAAGTGCTTAACTATTTTTAATAATTAAGGGTGAGGTTAAATCAGGATTAAGCCTGGCAATTTTTTTTAAATTGATGGTAAATAGATCATTAAATTATAAAAAATGTCAAAGAACATAACTTGTATTTAATCATTTTATATACATTGCAATGCAGTTTCATGAAGATCTTGTTCTTTTTAGTTTTTTAATGCTTCCTTGAAATGCTGCGTAGCTACAGTTCAGTTTCAAAATTACATATCTAGCGTATTTCATAGCCAATATGTGTAGTGTGTTTGTGTCTCTGTGTGTCATTTCTCTTTGTGTATTTATGCAGATTATTTATACATGGGTTCTGGTACAGTGTGAACTTGAACTGAAAGCTAAACTTACAGCGAAATTTGTAAAATGAAATAAGCTTCCAATAGCCAGTAAACTTACTTATTTATTTATCAAATTGTATTTGTTTTACTGGTCCAGTGGTTTTATATATAAACTATGTAAGGAAGTTCTTGTTGTGTTGGTTGGCCAGTGTTTAGAGAGGACTGAGAAAATGTGAAGTGCTATGCCATTTCAAGTGCTTCATTACTTCCTCCAAGCCTGACTGGGGGTGGCTGGCAGTTCTGCTTTTCCATGCTCCTCTCAAGACTAGAAATTAACCTCAAACAATTTAATACCAATATTTGGATAGGAGGTTTTTTGGAATTCAGCTTTTTGTTTCTTAAGAAATTAATGAGATGTTTTCTGACCAACTCCTAATAAACATGATGGACAAAGCATCTTCTGAACTAGTCCTTCCTCCCCATGTGTGCATGTGTTTGTACACTGTCTCTTTTCTCTAGGCCAGTGCACCTACTGGTTGGCTGGGTGTTTCTAGGGATATGAGCTGGGTATGGGCAGGGAACCTCCTCTAGTGTTGAGAAAAAGGGATAACCTTTTCGTGCATCTCAAATAATCCAACGCTTTGGCAAGAAAAGATAGACTCACTTCTGCTTCCTTGAGACTGGAGAAGGGCCTTTCTGGACTGTGCAGAGGGTGAACTTCTTATCCTTTCTCCCTCTAACTTGGCTTTGTGTTATATTGCCTTATGGATTATAGCCCTACCCTTGCTGCTGGATCCTGCAGTTGTGTCACGCAGCGTGACTCAGAAAATAACCTGAATAGGTTTTGTGTCATAATTCTTAATAGTTTGCTTGTTATTCTGTGGATGGCTGTACTAATCATTTTTTTAAACTCACAGTTTTGTTGATATAAGTCTCCAGAGCAGTTGGGAAACAGAAGAAGAAAAGGCCATCTTGCTTTTCTTGCTCTGGTTGCTGTAAGCCTTTTTACTAGCCAAGAGCAAGTCTACTCCTTGCCAGTGAGATTCCTCACGTGTCACTGAATATCAACTTCATAACCAATAACTCCTTCTAAAATATCATATTAAACTGATTCTGACAGCTAAAAATAAATTTATGGGGGAGGACTGGATGATACCGAGTTCTGAGTGATGGCATATTGAATATTCCATCTTGAGGTCAGTAATATTGTAGTGTTGGAGAGCTGTGGATAGCTGCAGACACTTACGGTTGTCCTTATGAAATGAGCAGGTGACCTCCAAACACTGTCTGACAAAGAGGTCAGAACAGCATTGTGTTTGTCCTTATGGACAGGTGGCAGAAGCAGCTCAGGAGCTGACTAGGTGCAGCACTGTGTCTTGAGCATGGACATGAAAACATGGCAAGTTGTAATGCTGCTTGTACTCTTGTTAGACTTGTTATGTGAAGTGAATTCCAGCTCTTCTGTGAGCACTGCTTGTGATTTAAAAGGCACAGAGTGAACAGGGAACTGCAAAATGAAGGTATGGAAAGTCTTTTTAAAAGTCGTAATAAATTCTAACATAATGTTTCCATTCTGTATCACTTTGTGCAAGTGTGATCTCTGAATGTGAAAATTTCTCTGATACAAGCCTTACAGCAGTGGCAGAATCATACTTTAAGAGAAGTGTAGAAGGAGCAGATAGAAATGATGAGGTTATTCTTAGTATTTCTTAAGCTTGTTCTGAACAATGAAGAGTCTCGGCGTGGGCTGTGGCGTGCAGAGGAAACAGGCGGGGTCATTCTGATGAGAAAAACAGGCTTGGGTGGGGTGAACATCATTAAAGGACCTTAGTTTGCCAATCTAATAGCCTCAGAAAGGTAAGAAGGCTGACTTGGTGATTTTGTAGTTCTCAAAGCCTTTTATCAGCCTTCCCATTTTTTAAATCCTTACACAGTTGTCCCTTAATTTAGAAAATTAAATATGAAAGCTGATAAATGTGGCAGGTGATTGATTACCAAACAATGATATATTTTTTTTAAACACTGTATAGCTCAGGAGAAGTAAATTGCTGAAGTCCTCAAAACACATGGCTATTTTAAAACAAAAAGTGTGTTATCATGATAACAAGAAAGTAAATCATCCTTTGGATTCAACACAGTCAGTTTACCCTGAATTAAGTTTTTTATTGATGGTATGATTTCAGGGATTGAAAACTCTGAAAATTTGCAGTCTATTGATGTATCTTTTTGTTGTGTTCTTAGGGTCTTTTATTAAGTATTAATCTCTCAAAATATTCTATAGCTCCTGGTGGTGTGTGTTGCTGTACTTGGTGTTCTTTGAAATTTGTCATGTGAAATTTTGTTTTCTGAAGTAGTAGAATATGCTCTGTTAAAATGTCACTTTTGTCAAAGGAAAGCTAAACAAACTATTAATTAAAACTAATGAGCTAATTAATTTCTTCCAAAGCATATTTGTGATAAACTACTTAACTATGTAGGCTGAAAGTGCTTTGCAGGACATATGCTGGCTTTTTTCTCTGGACCATAAATAGTCAGAAATAATTTAAATGTAACCTTATTAATTAGAATATGTCACCTTTTTAGTAAAATACTTTGTTGATACAAATGACAAATTTGTTTATGTAACTGATTCTTTTCTATTTCATGCATTTGACTAGAAAAGATACTAATATAAAATTAAATTCTATTTTTTTAGGCAATCCAAGCATGTGTCTGGGCTATGAATTTCCATTTTAATAATTTATTCAGTCATGTTGGTATATGTACTGTGCTTGATTTGTCCTGTTGGTATGCATAACACCACGTGCAGGTTTGTTTTTAAGAGCAATCTAATATAATGAGATATCTGCAGTCAGCTTGTGGCATTCCTCTAGCCTGTATATAGTAGCTGGCTGGCAGGGCAATGGCTTTAGCCCCTTGGCCTAGGGTGGCAGCCTGGGGACATGGCGGGGCAGGAGCAAGCCAGCCAGGCAAGGAAAAGTTGTTTCAAGACAAATCTTCTGCTCTGTCGGATCACAGCTGTTTTCATTTGGGGGGCCAGGCAAGTGATTGCAGCCCTTTATTGCTGCTGTTCCTGCTGTTGCTTTGTGAATGGCTACACTTTCATGGTATCAGCATCTTCCTTGGATGAGTCAAGATCAGTTCAGAGGTGAAAGATGGAAAAAAGATATAATGTTCTGGCACTGAGTCTTGTGGGTGAAGCACCTGAGATCACTTATCATGATGACCTATTCCCAGAAGGTGTTTTTTTTCTCCAGGAGTGTTTCTCTACACCCTGGATGATGGTGTGCCAGCTGTCACGCTCCTCAGGACAGTGGATGTGCCTATCTCCCTTGGATTTCTGTTCTCTCCTCCTCCGAGATATGTTAGATACAGTTCTTGTGCTGCACCCAAAGGTTGCTCTTTGAGGAAGCCATCGTGACAGTTATTTCAGGTTGTTCGTGGAAGCCCTGAAGTGCCGTGGTTTTCAGGCTGTGTGACCTTTTGCTGGCATTTCAGCTGTTCCACAGGTTTATCTCATCTCCTTGCGGTTATCAGCCTCCTGGCTAATGAGAGCTGCTTCTCTGCCCTGCCTGGGCTGCTCTGTGGCTAAGAGAGAACTCAGCAGTGTGAAAGTAGCATCAGCACAGAGATGTGTGGAGTTTCTTCCTTCTAACTTTCTTTTTTTTTTTTCCCCCAGAGTTTTTTTCCCCCACTCTGTGCCTTAGTTTCCATGAATACAAAGTAGGGTTAAACTCTCAGCAATAATAATGAAGGCTACCTGTAAAACTTACACCGAGAGTGCCCGTGACTCACGTAGTGATTGTGAAAACCATGAATACAGTACATATTGGAAAGAGATGATGGTAGTGTGTTGGGCTGTTGAGTCATTAAAAAGCTATGTCAAGTGTTTTGATTAACTTCCATGGGTTTGGCACGGTGGCAAAGGTGAGCAACCACCGTGAGCTTTGCCTGCTGCTGCTGTCCTGAGAGCTGATGGGGAATTGCTTAAATATTTTGGTTTCCAATCAGTGCAGGTTTAAACCTGAAGTATATGAATCAGAAGCAGGGTTACTATACAGATATGCCCATCATCTATCGTGGTTTCTAGGAGGTTGTGGAATTGGAATAGAGCATCACACAACCTTATACTCGAGGGCAGATCCTGGCAGTAGAGAAAGAGATGATTGCTGGTTACTTGGGTTCATCCTCCGAGTCTGTTCGAGGTCTTTCTGTGATTCTCCTTTGTGTAATCTCCCTCAGCCAGGGCCCACGCTCACCTTTCATTTGCAGGTCTCCACTTGGAGTGTCCTAAAGGGACGTGTTGGTATTAAGTGCCTGCATTCAGAAAGAACACGTGATACTTGCGATTTTAATTGAGAAAAATGATCTGTTAACTATCTCTGTGGTGTGCTGATGTATTTTGGATGTGTATCATACAACTTAATTATTACAGTCTCTGCAGTGTTACATGTTTGGGCTCTTCTCATGCTGTGAATTGAATATAAATTTGTCCCACAGTATTTTTGTTAAGTTTGGCAGCAGCTAATTGTTCTGAAAAATCTGTCAGTATTTAATGTTTTTCAGTTATTGTGTATGTATTGCTTGTATAGAGTAGAATAAGAGAGTGTGTTTAGCATGGATTTGTGGATTACTAAGTCAAAGATAAAGTGTCTGTACAAGGCAGCATTTGAAGCTGATAAGAAAAGAAAGGAATGTACTGAATCTTGTTCCAAAGCCATTGGACCTGAGGACTGGGTTGTTTGTTGCTTGGTTTTTGGGTTGGTTGGGGGTTTTTTTTGTGTGTGTGGTTTTTTTTTCTCGTGGGAGATTGCTTGAGCTCATCCTCATTTTGGAGGGATAAGCCTTCATTATGGCCTGCATAGCAGCAAGCAATTTGTTTCAGTAATTAATGTCCACTGTTCACTAAAGCCTTTTTAAAGCAGTGTGAAAAGGTTTTTTATAAATCATAAGAATTTTCTTGGGTATCAGTGATCTTCTGTAGAAGTCTAACAACCAAAATAAAACCTGAATAGTCTGTGGTGTGTCACAGATGTGCTGGAGCAATCTGCCAAGCATATTGCCAAACGTGCACAGGTGGCATTTGGCATATTATGGCTCCAGTTAATGTATATGTTTTAACAAATTATCATTGGCAGCTTCTGTTCAGGAACTTCTGTTTAAATGCACAGTCCTCTCACAGTAGTTCACACAGCCCAAGTTCCAGCAGCTGGATCTTAATCTCTGGGTCCAGCAACAACTAGTTTAATTTCTTAGTAGAAATTCATGAAATTCTGTAGATTTTGCAAGAATCATCTTGGCATTATAGCAGGGAATGTGCTCAGAGGTCGGCACAGGATTTGTTTCAGCAGGAAAAGAAAAGTTGCAGCTGGCTATTTAGTCACTTTTAAATAATGCATCATTAAATAAGAAATTATTATAACATGGAAAGAAACTTTATAAACCTATTTTGAGCTTTGAAATGTGCACCCCCAAGCCATTAGCTGAATACCAAATGTGCCATGTGGATTTTACAGAGTGGTGGAGTTCAGTGCTGTGGTTACTTGTATCATCACAAACTGTTCACATGCAGAAGATTATTTTTGTACCCAGAATGGCTGTGGTCTTTGTTTATGACATGAAAGCACAGGGAGTCTGTTTGAAAAGTTGATGGCAGCTTTCTAGTAAAACTTCCTCCTTTTTTGTGTGAGTTTGCCAAGCTCTGGTTGAAGACATAAAGCAATTTTTAAGTATTAGCTAAGAAAAAAGGTGATGTTCAGCTTCACATTTAGGAGATACTGATTATTCAGTTTACTGTTTACCATGTAACTCATGTTATTCTCTCTACAACACTGTGTGCTAAAATACTACAAACTTCAAGTGCTTGGTGTGCTTTAGGCTCTTCTTACCTTTGGTTAATATGAAATGAATTTTATGCTGTTCTGCCATAGCAGAAAACCTAGATGGAAAAATTCTTTTGGTTTAATATTGGCTGAAGAGAGAGTGTATATATTTTTTATTCTATTCTTATGAAAACGTTAAAATATTTCAAATTAGTCTAACATACAAAATTGTGCAAGGGTTCCATGCTACTTTATAGTGATCTCCTTGCTGGGTATTTGCTTGGACACTGGGACTGACTGCTCTCTTTTCAAAACAAATGTTGATGGGGACGAACAAGTGGAAAGAAAGAAAAAACAATATTTGTGTTTGTGGGAAAAGAAGAAGCAGTGCCATGTTCACTATCACAGAAATAGTTGTTCAGCAAGAGGGAGAAAGTGTGTTGATCAGTAGATTGGAATAAGATCTAAAGAGAACAATTCCAAATTGAGTGTATATGGCTACAGCTTCACTTGGAGAGTAGACAGGTGGGATGGTTGCATCAGGTCTACAATTAAAAATTACTGACAATGAGAGGACTTAACCAGTCTAGAATGAAGGTTGAGTTTCATCACTCAGAACTCATTTTGTGAGAGGAAACAGCACGTGGAGCAGGACACAGCTCTCCTGACCATCATGCCTGGTTTTCTGCAGGGTCAGGGAAGGCCATTCTGCACCAGTTTACGTGATCCACATCCTTGGAAGGTTTCCTTCACAGCTAAAAGGGTTCTTTCTGCAGCCTGAGCCACTCCTCCAGGCTGGAGTGCAGCCAGGGGAGGTGACACACTCTGAGGCAGGCCATGGGCACGCAGGGTCTGGCACACTGCCCTGAGCTGAGCGCAGGAGAACGAAGCTGCAACCTGTTTAAGAGCTGGGGAGGTGGAAGAAGCCTGAGTTGAAGTAAAAAAGAGATGAATTTCTGCTGTTCTGGAGAGATGGGAATGTGTGAGAGCCATGGAGATACAAACTTGGTGTTGGAGGGCGGGGTTAGTAGTAGTTGAATTTCAAAAGCTAACCACATTCAGATGAATTATTTATAAGGACTTTCTCATTTGTTTTTTGGGGAGAAATGTGTGTTCTCATGAACTGTGTAGATTATTCCAAGAACTGCAAACCTCAGATGAATACCACAGCGCTTTGTGATTCCAGGGAGGAGTATTCTGGGAAGCTTGTAAAATTGTTTTGAGTATTGAACTGTCATGAAGAAAATAATTTTTGGTTGGTTTTTTGCCTTTTTTCCCCCCCCCTCTATGGAAGTACATAGTTTCCAGCTGCACACACTGTACCCTCTCATCCCAGCATCTGACTCTTGAACAACTGCTGTGTTTGGGATGGCCTCTTTTTCTCTGCAAGACCAACTTCATAGGTCAGATAGGAAATCCCATCAGTAACCATGATTTACATTACTTCTTGTGCAGATACCAGTGCACCCAGTACAGCTGGCTGTGCAGTACCTGGCTGGGCCAGTGGTGCCCAGCTTTGGCAGGGCTGCCTCAGCACAGCTGGAATTAAGTGGTTTGCAGTCTGTGTGTGTGTGTGTGTGTGTGTCCGAGGAGGGGAAAAAGAGGACACCAGGGAATAGCTAAAAAGGGAAATGCAAAACAAAGAACTTGAGTAAAATACGTGTAAAAAGAAATAGATTAAGACAATAAGGAGGAAGCTAAATAAGGAAGGTAGGACAAAATTACCTTGGAGGAGGGAGAATGAAGTAGGTACAGTGCTGGTTTTATTACTCTGTAACGAGGGGTAAAACTGGTAGAAAGGAGGAGAGGCTAAACAGGGCAAAACAAACAAAAGCTTTTTCACAAGTTTTTCCTCTCTCAATGTCTTGGCAGCAATACTATTAATGTGGTTTGTATAATGATGTGGTGTTCTTGGATTTTGCACATTTTAGTGTTGGGGTTAGGGCAACAAGAATGTGTCCTACTTGAATCACATCTCCTGGCTTTATCAGGCACTGAGCATCAAGGGAAGAGATGGATGTATGCATGTGTGAGCACTTAGTAAGAGTTCATCTTTTGGTTTCTTTTGCATTGCTTTTACTGTTTCTGTTTGGACTTCTTAATGTTATTCCACCATCTCATTTTCTATACTGTGAATAATATTTTTTTAGACAGTAGGATGTATGTGTAGCCTTCAGCAGCTGTTGCTATTAGAAGAATGCCCCCCAGAGAAGATGAGGTGTAGTGTACTAGGAAGAAAAAAGTTATCTAAGCTGGACCAACATAAAAACAATGTTTTATAGGAACTTCACCTGCCACCTCCAGAAAAGTAGGCAGCATTTTAAAATCTATATTCTCACCTAGAGCAATAGTGCACAGAATGATAACCAGGCATTAGGCACAAGTCACGCTTTTGGAAAGACTTAGAAGAATATTTTTCTAACCAAATTAAAAGAAATCTATAACATTTAGGCTTTAGGCACAGCTGAAAAGTAGCTGCTACTTACTTTAGTTGGGCATTATGTCAAGTAGTTTTCACCTGTTACTTATTTGGTTTTGATCACCAGTTTGCTGGCTTTTTAAAAAGAAACATGATACTGCCTTGAGGGTTTTCTTCTTCCAAGCAATATGATACACTTAAAAACTAACATATGATACACTTTAAGTCTATAAACTGTGTTTTTAAGATATAACCAGAAGGGGGAGTGTATAACACTTTCTATACAATGAAACCTGTAAGTTTATTGATGAATAGCAATCAATAGTCACCACATGACTTTTTTTTAAGTTAAAAAATAACTGTAGGGTCAAATTCACTTTCAAAATAATACAATTAATGCCACCTTTTTAAGCTTCTCATTATGCTTAATTCAGTTTAACACTAAATAATTATATCCAAGCAATGTAAATGGCCTGGAAGGCAATTCAGATTTCTAAGTGGTGTGTTGTGTGTCTACCTGTAACAAATTATCAAACAGCTTTTCACTAGCAGTCTTTGATTAGCTCTTGCTGTGAGAGCTCCATAACAGTATGGAACAATTACAAATATATTTTTAAAATGTAGAAAATAAACAGAAATAAATATTACGTGTAATTTTACATCACTTTGTGATAATATTATTGTCTAAGAGAACATCATTAGCTGTCTCAGGCAGTAACAGCCAAAATACTTCCAAGCCTTATTATCTCTATTGATGAAACAAATATGTAATGTAGTGCTTGTATAGAAAATAATTATTTTTACTCTCTAATTTGTGTAGATGTTTCTGCAGTTGTTGTGCAGCTGGGAAGCAGGTTAATCTTTTCAACAATACCAAAAATGTAGGAAAAAACCCATTAGTGCATCTAATATGTAAACTCCTGATAAACTTTGCCTATTCCAGTGCCTTATGCAAGTTCTGCCATGTCAGTGTGCTGCTGGCCACAAAGGCAGCAATCATGTTTTGTTTCACCAAGTTGTATTAGAGAAAGAAGACCACTGTCAAGAGATTCTTGTCCTATTTTCTGTTCTCTCTTCCCCAGATAACGAGTTGCCCAGGTTGGTATGACACTCTCCCTCTCCACTGCTTTGTAAAGGATGCAATTAGATCAGGCTCCTGCAGGGTTGAAGCAGTTCCTACATAACTGAGTTTTTCCTTGTTGTTTGGCAAGGTTGTCAGAAAACCTTTAATTCACAATTCTATACCAAGTAGCTTTCTGAAAGGAAGCCTTCTCTTTTAGCCAGATCACCTCCTTATGTTTTCACCCCACAGGATTTTCTCCCTCTGCCAGGCCAGGAGCGGTTTTGTGCTGTGTCCTCCCTGTGTGACCCTGCTGGCTGCAAAGAACCTGTTTGTCATGTCTGGCTCTTGGAAAAGCCCTGGTTTCTGTGGAGCACTGGAGTGCATTCTGTGCATTAGGTAGAAGGTGTGCCTCTTTCAGGGACCCTTCCACCTTTAAGCCTAGAACTTTCCGATGTTTGCAGATTATCTGTAGAGCTGGGTTGGAGCTGTCAGTTTTACGTGATGTACACTTGAGAGTTTTAAGAGCTGTTTATCACTGTGTGATGGTACATATGGTATTCACTTGGAATTCAAGGCTCTTCTCCTTGCTAAGAGGAAAGTTGGCTGTGTTTCTTTTGTTATTACATGGCTGAAGTTGCCACCTGAGTTCTTAAGCATTTTGGTTTCCTGCTGTATTAGGGTGGGCTTCGTGAAGTAATTGTTTTTAGTTCCTTCACTTTTTTAGATTATAATGAGAAGCCTTATAGTACTCTGTGAAAGCTTGGCCCTGCTCATCATTGGCATGGAACTAGCTAGCACTCCTTTTCTTCAGTTTCATTTTGGCTTGCAGCCTCTGACAAGCCACATGTAACCATGTATAAGCCTGGAAAGATGCCACACTGGCTCTCTCCTGGCCTCTAAGGTCAGGGGAAAGGTTTTTAAACTGCCACAGTTCAGTCCCCTCCCCATCACAGTGACATGTACTATTTGACCAAAGGTCATCATGTGGGTCACAAAGCAATCCACCAGCTAGCTTCTAAAAATACCTGGGACTGCTTTAATAGCCATAGAAATTATGTAAACTAAATAAATATATGTGTGTGGTATTGCAAGGCTTGATGCTCACATCTTGCTTCTCACATACTGAGGATGACACCTAGGAACTGGTCAGTGCCAGGTTTTTATGTCTGTAGGATTCATCTCTATTCAGATTGAGGATGGGCACTGACCTTCAGGGCCATACTCATCTTCTTTTTCTGTGATTACAAGAACATATCCAGGGAGGCTGAAGTTGGCAGATAGGATGTGCTGAAAACCCTACAGAGCTCCTGGGCTGTTTGCTGTTTCCTCTGCCCTGTCCTAGTTGTCCAGGTGGCAGAGATTCACAATAGCTGTGGCTGTGCATTTGAAATCTGATGGACTCAATGTCCTTTCCTGATTTTAGTCCCTGGAAATGACATAATTCTGTACAGAAACCTTCATTCTATGTGTACACGTGTGCTGCATGAGTAGCAGTTATATTTTGTATTTCTGGTGTAAACAAGCATGTTGTGTAAGTGGAGTTGATACTAAGGCATAAAATGCTGTCACTTGATTGTGCACCAACAAGCCTGTCAAGTTGTTCCTCTGTACTCAGTCATCTATTTTATTTTGGACTCGCTCCAGTTTTCTGAAACCTGAGGAACTTCTAAGCTTGCTCACTTGGAAAAGAAAACACAAAAACCAGTAATCTTGCACAATATATTTGTTTTGTTCTACAGCATATAAAACACTCTCCAAAGTGGCAGCTGCTAGAGAAAAAAAATCCACGTATTTCAAAATCCATTGCCATAGTTCTGGAGGTTCTGGGAATTGAATTCATTCTGGTACTTCAGAGCACTTGTTTCCAAATACAAGGCAGTAGCATTACTTTTTTATGATTTTGCTGCTCTTTTACTAAGACTGGCTTTGTAGTGTCATGTTGCAAATCGAGGGGTTCTTTCCATGCACCCCCCCATACCAGCAAAGCTGATTTTCCAAGTAACCACACTGGAATCCTCAATTGATCAATTTTAAGATGTTTAATGTTGGCTTTAGGCCCATTATTCTCTTCCTTCCAGGAAGAATAATAATAGTAGCCAGTAACCAAACAATCTCTTTAGAGCAAAATATTTACAACAAAATCATCTTAGACAGTACTAAATGTAAACATAAGCAGGCTGCAGCGTAAGCAAGCCCAGCTTATGCACTGTTGATATCAATCAGATGAAATTCTTTGGAAGTCTGATTTTTTTTCTATGTACCCCTCAAAGCTTCTAGGAACTGGCAAACTTATCATTACTGCAGCTCACAGCCCAGTTCGTTTTTGTGCCCAGTTCTTACGCCTGCAGCCGTCTCCCTGGGATCGAGTCACAGTTTAATTCTTGCTAGTCCTCGCTCAGTTGGCTGCCAGCTTTGGCACAAACAGGCATTTGGTTTGTGACACTGTCAGGCCTTTGAGCGGATGGCTCTGCTCTTTGTTGTGGACAGAGCAGATGGTGCAGAGGCTCAGGCTGAGTGGTCAGGATTGGGGGAGAGGGCAGGAATGCTTTTTGCCTGTGGCAGTATTAGCTTGCACCAGCCAGTTTCAAGTGGTTGTGAAATTGATGCCTGAGTTTGCTGAATTTTGAGAAAGGATAAGTGAGTCTTAATGTATGGTGAAGACAGTGAAGCCTGGTTGTCTGTGGTTTTGTCCTCTGTGTTTTGCCATCACTCTCCCATTGCAGCACCTCCTGCTCTGTGCACAGACATAGCTTCGAGTTTCATGTCGTGTTTTGCCTTTTTTTTTTTTTTTTTTTTTTTTTTTTTTTTTCCTGCTGGCCAATTTAATAAGACACATGCACAACTGGGCTGGAATGTGCTCATGGTGTCCAGCCAGCAAAGATCTTCCTGCTTTCCTTCTGTAAGAGCACCAAGAAGTCCTACCTTTGCTATCTGAATGCTGCTTTTATTGTTAACGATAAACACCAGTATCTTCGGGACATCTCCCAGCAGGGGGTGGGAGGGCACCATCTCAAATCCAGCTCTTCAGTTTGACTACAGTCAGCCTAATTTTGAAATACAGAACACTGTAATGTAGACAACTGGAAGGAGATGTGATATAGCTGCATTTATCTCACTTTACAAAACCAGACCAAAAATGTAATGCAAGTAAATGATTGGCTGGAGAATTTTTATTCTTAAAATCAATTTTCCTGGCAATGCAAAACGTGCAGGATACTTCAACTTCTGGATTCTCTCCACTCCCCCAGTTTTATTCTTGCTTGTTTGTTTTCAGTTTCTTGCTATTCTGCTGTCCTCATTCATACAAGGGAGCTACTGTATGTGTGCGTGTAGTGATAGCATCACAAATTATATAAATACCTTTTTGTGTTTCATGTGTTCAGTGAGAAAATTAAAAAAAAGAGGGGGCTGATGCTGTTCTTTATCTGGAGTGGTAGGAAGCAAACTTTCTGCTGTTGCAATGGTTTTGGCACAGTTCAAGTTGTCCTTCTTGGGTAATTGTGCAACACCAAAGACCTGGAAATTAGGTTCTCTGCAGTGATTCATATCAAACTGCTTCTCTCCCTCCTGCACTGTCCTGATGCCAGAGCAGGAGTCTCCCTCTGCAGCCTTGTTCCCTGGGGTGCAGGTGGGTGTTCTTTGTGTATGGGTCTGTGCAGTGCATTATCACACCTTGCAGGGCTAATTTTAGCCTTCTGAACTCAGGTATTAACTGATGGTATGAGTGTTTATATTGAATCTAATGTTGTTGATGTTTTGGGGATTTTTTTTCAATGGATTCAGGTATTGTTGATAGAATAAAACCTCTTGCAATATTTAGTACCAGGAAAACAACTTACTAATTTCATTGCCTGACATAATGGGTTGCTTTTACTATGTTAAGTAAAATTACTTTTTCATTTGTCACAGTACACTGGCAGCACATGATTTCACTGTGCCTCACACACAATCCATTTCAAGGTGAAACCTTGTGGATATTTACTGCATAGTGTTACTCAGAAGCCTTTAGACATTGGAAAATAGTAGGTAAAAATGCCTGGATGGAGGCAGTTGGCATATATGCTCCTGCTATAACATAAGCAGGCAAAACATGCCATTGTATTCTCTGTGCCGTTGTGTGCCTTCCCATGGGCCAAGTGTGAGTGTGTGAGCGTCCCGTCATGCCTCTCCCTTCCATTCCAGCTCCTGCCTTGATGCCCAGCTGCTGGGGTTTCGTAGCAGTTGGGTTCTTTGTCCTCACTCTTACCCAGAAGGAAGACAGCTTTCTGCATTGTTCCATGTGGGAATTACATTGCCTGGTCTTGGTCAGTTTATTTGTGGAACAAGCACAAAATAAAACTTACTTGCCGTCCTGTCCCTAAAATAAGAATGTGCCAAATCAAAGGCTAAGAATTCTAGTTTCTAACAAATACATCAGTGCTGGTTCCCCACATAGTATTTTGAAGTCAAGAATTTTGTGAACCACTAAAATCTGTTGGAGGCTTACCCAGTTTTAATTAGGGGTGTGAAGTAGAGGAGTGTACAGTAGAAACAAATCCTCCAAGAACATGCATGCCTCTGGTACTAATTTTAGTGGTGGAAGGAGTAGTATTTTAAAACCAGCATAATCCAAGGAAATGTCTTTGTATTCCTCAGTTGTCATTAACCATTAATGGGTAGGTGACATGAGCTGTCAACTTCTTGAAATTTGGAGCCACAGAGGAGCTGGTTGTTGTCTAGTATTCTGAGTGCATAGACATGGGAATGTTAGTGTTTAGTATCTGTGGTTTAAGATTTAGTTTAATTTCTAAGCTTGGTAATGGGAGCAGTAACCTCCAGGTTTCTGCACGTTTCTTTAAAGAAAGAAAGAAAACCCCAACTCTAACAAAGCCCAGTCTGCTGAAATGGTACTCTCTTCTTCTGTTTAAAGCTTCTTAATGAAGAAAAGTAGTATGCTAACACACTGATGCTAATACACAAAGGTGTTTGTACAAGCCAGCTCCCTCTCTTCTTGGCAAACTTCTTATTTTCGTGAAAAAGTAATTTGCTTGGTTTTAAAAATGAATTTGTGTGCAATTTGATAAGTGAGGGAAGACCAAAAATTTCAGCTTTGATTATGGTAACTTAAAATAAGAGCAAAAAGCCACAAACTGGTTTTTCCTATTTCTTTTTTCAGTAGATATGCTGTAATTTTTATAAGTGGTTACTTAGGAAATGATCCAGAAATAAATAATTTGGTAAAAATTAGATTTTACCGTCCGTGTGGTGGCTTTGGGTGGAAATCAGACCTTAAGAGTCAGACCTCAGAGTGTGGAGACTTAGGATGTGGAGAGCCATCTGGAAGTTCAGGCCAGGAAGTAGTGGAGTGAATTTTTGCTGCTGGAAAAGCACAGCAGGAGCATCCGATGGTGCGCTGCCAGGGTGGCAGGGATTGTGCCCTTGTGCACCGATAGCCCAGGGAGCTGCGGGATAGCCCAGGGAGCTGCGGGATAGCCCAGGGAGCTGCGGCTCTGCGGTGCTGGGGGCCCCCGGGCCGGGCCACGGCAGCCCGGGGCCGGGTGGCTGGTGACAGGCTCGTTTGCTGGAGAAATTGTCCTGGAGCCGCCGGCAAGGGCTGGCAGCTTTCCGTGGGAGTCACAAGAGCATCCACAGAGCCTGACGCCGTGGCCGTGTCTGCCCGTGGGTGGCAGCAGGTTTGCGGGTGAGGCCGGGGCTGGGCACGGCTCTGGGGGCAGGCGGTGCCCGAGGCCGGCGCGGAGCTCCCGTGGCCGGATGCGGCCGGCGGCGCTGCCTGCGGAGCCGCGGGCCTCGGCGAGCTCTGTGCACGGCGTGGAAAATCCCACAGCGAGGGATTAAACACTGCAAGCGGCCCCGTGAGCCCTTCTGAAATGTCACCGGAGCCGTCTGGCACGGCTCCAAAGGCAGGCGGGCAGCGAGCTGGCCGCGGACAGGGACAAGCCCAGGAGCTCTGATCCTCCAAGGCTGCAGGCCGGGCACAGGCAGTGCCAGACGCTGCTTTGAGTCGATTCCCTGCAGAAACCTGAAAATCCCCAAAAGCCACAGCTCACATGGGGAGACTGGCAAGAGAAAAAAATAGCAGTCAAACATCAGACAGCCGATTGCAGTCCTGTCAGGCCCTTAGATAAATTGGCAGCTGTTAATCAAAATCTTAATTAAACTAGTAAGAGTGTGTTCATTTTAGCTTGTTTTTCTGAGCGTGCTCACCCGTGTAATTTATAAATCAGAGGGCAAACACTCCTGTTACACTCTGCGCATGGCTGGCTGTGGGCAGGAGGGTCTGGGCTCCGGAGGAAATGGGAAACGCCGGCACAGCCTGCATGTGTCAAGTGCAGTCATGTTTTTCATTTAAAAGGTTAAACTGCACAAACATTTTAGTTAGCACATCCTAATTACAGCATTGCTCCATTCTTTCAAAAGGAAGTGTGAAAAGGCTGGTAATATTTAATTTGAAAGACACTATTGTGCAGGCACAGTAGGTCTGTGCCCTCATTTGACTGTATTAGTGATTTCCCTAGGATTTTGCTGCAGTAAATTTTTAATTAGTGTAAAGTTAACGTGGTCAGTGTTTTTAAGCATGGTACAGTTGTTTTATGCCAATTGTGATTGACCAGTGATAATGAAACAGGCAGCAATGATCTTTTTTTATTCTTCAAAACTTACAAATGCCTAAAATGTTAAATTGGGATAAAATAATGTAAGAATTTTACTTAAAAGAAGAAACCAAGTTATTTGCTTTCCATTGATGTTGCAAATTGCATGTTTACATTTCAAGAGATTTCAAATTTTGGAAATTTGAAAAATATTGCAATACCACTGAATTGCTTCCCACTCTCCTTTTCCATTGTGAAAGAGTTTAACATTTTGTGCTTAAAACCTCAGAACAGAAAGCAGGGTGCTAGCTGTGCAGGGAGAACCCCGTGCTGTTCTCATTTCTTGATGAGTTTTTCCTGCAGGTGAGCACTGCCCCTCAGTGTGGAGTGCCCCCTTTGCCAAAGGGAAACAGGTGGGTTGTCACATCTGTAGGTGTGCGGGTAGGGAGACAGGTGAGACACACGCGGGTGTGACATCAGAGAGAGCCCCCGGGGCTCCCTCCTCACTTCATCAACAGAGAGGGGCTTTGTAGTTGGCCAGTTCAAATAGCCATGTATGTGTTTATATTTTAGCTTTTAATCTTACAAAGCTCTTGTATCATGGCGGTGGGTGTCTCTAGTTAGTCAGGCAGTACATAAGAAAAATATTTGTCCTCGGTGTCTTTTTTCCTCTAGTTTCTTAATGACAAAATCAAAGAATCTGATTTCCTTAGCTGACATCACTATTTTTGTGTACTCCCTGTGATATTTCCTCCTGTTTCCACACTCAAAGTCAATTCCCTCTTGTTGATTTCTTTTGTGTGGAGAGCTTTCCATTTCAAGGCCTTTCTTTTATACTCATCTTCAGAACTTTGAGTTAGCTGTAGCCCCCTTTGTATTTTGGTTTACTAACAGCTTTTAAGCAAGTTTTCATTGTCAGCACCTTTGCTTTTGTAGCAGAACTGAGTGTGACAGTCAACATACAACATTTAAAGTTTGCTAGGTGTAAAGAAAAGCTACAGGCGAAAACATTTAATTCCCAATCTGGTGTGAATAGAAGCATTAGGAAGATGAAAGCCAGGAAGGCATTTGGATAGGTAAGCTCATCTGAAGTCATGGCACAATATTATACTATGTGATAAGGTCTTCTCAGGAACGTTGTTGATGCTGAAGAGGAAGAACATGGTGTTAGAGATGTAGATCTAATTTCTGGGTAGATAGTGGGCAGGAGAGAAAAGCAGAAATGAGGTGGTGGTTCTTCCCTTTTTTATTTACATCTTTTAACACACCATTCTTTATTAATCCTTTGTTTACCAAAGCTTTTATTAAACTTTGCAATAATGTTGAGGTGAGGTATTTATTTGAGTTTGCTTTATACTTCTTTTGAAAAACTGAAGCTCTTTTTTATTGTCATTCAGGGTGAGCATAAACAGCTGGAAAACTGTTGTCTTATATTTTTGAAAAAGCTGACCCAGAGTGTCAAAGCTGACCCTCAGTGCATCTTGAGGCACTACTGATCTGTACTGCCTACCTTTGTCTGTTTGATGCTCTTGTTTGTCATCACTGTGGCTTTTCTGAAATTTATTTCAAATAAGAATTATTTTTTTTTAATAGTGGAAGAATGACTTACTCAATACCTGCCTTTTAATCAGACAGTGCAGGTATTGTTGTGTCATCAACAGGCTACACAGAGATCAGTGTTCATAGTGTGGATGTTACAATCTCTCCATGGCCCGATTGCCATCTAAGACACTCAACTGTCCTTCCATAATAACTTTGCCGTATTTGTATTCCAGTGCCTAACAGATTTACAGAACAGTTACTGACCACACCTCTTGGCAACTTCACTGGGGAGCTGTACCAGAAGTTTGGGCTTGGATGTTACACCACAGTCTTTTTGAGATGTTAAAGCCCTTGTGTTTGGGTTCACCTGAGCAAGGAGGAGGATGGGTGAGCGTCCTTCTCTGGGTGATGAGGGGAGACATTCCAACAGTTGGTCTCCCTGGCTCCATTTTTGCTTGTGGTTCTGCTCCATTAATAATTTAGTGTCCTGCCTCTATCAGTTTTCCCACACTGTTCTTGAGAGTTGTACCGGTCTGAGGGAGCTCTGAATAGCTCAAGAAAACCTGATGGGAGTGTCCTTAATTCCAGTTTGCCACTACACAACACAGAAAACCCCAGTCTGTCTGCAGGCTTGGGATGGCACTATGCCTGAGGCTTCAAAGGCTGTTTTACATCTCTTGGGAGAAACCCATGTATTTTACAGAGGGATTTTAAATCCTGTAGGAATTGATTACAGAACTACTTGTGTGCTGAATACAAGGGGGTTTTGAAAGGATTAGTAACAAATAAGGAAAAATGAAAAAACTGGTTGTGGAGGAGCAGCAGTTGGGAAAGGGAGATACTCGAAGGTTATTTATTTAAATAGATTAATTTATTGTTATGTTCTTAATAGCTGTGTTTGCAATCTGCTCCTCACTCTCTTTCCTGTGGTGGCAGTCTTGGCTGTCAGGGGAGGTGTGCTGGGTTTGGGGCTGTTTTGCAGTAGGTACCATAGCATTCCTGCCCAGGTAGTGTGTGCTACCAGAGAATTAAAACCCATCCTGGCTAGGCTGTAGTTATACCATCGTAATTTACTCTAAATTATAGTTGAATATTTATCTCCTCTTTGTAATATTTTAAAGTATTGAAGTTGGCATTCAAAATCTTACTAGTGAGGATGATCACCTTCCTTTTCTCTCTCTCCTTTCTTCAATAGCAGCAACAAAACTGACCCTGCTTATGCATAATTTAACACACCTTTATTGATCATATTTTGCACAGTGATCACTTGTGAGTGGATTTTAGTTCTCCAAAATAAATGTCTAGGAAAACTATAAACATACTGTGCTGAATATTTCTCAAGTGAGGAAGCGCAAGACATAAGGTTGCATATCAGTATTGCTTGGCCATTGTCTGTTTAAAAGATATTATATGTGGGTGTTTCTTAGTGTCACAAGCATACGTGACTGTCAGTTGGCTTCTCCTTGTGGTTTTGCTAACACTGATAAACTAATAATACCAGCTGCCAGATGCAAAGCAGTGTAAGACAAAGCATCTCAGGACATGACAGTACTGGTGCCCATCAGGCCTTGTTGGTCTGTCATACTGGTTGCTTGGGCTCCATAAATATTCTGTTTTGTAACCTTCTTGCTGAAGTGAAGATGGCTTTGTTCAGCTGCTCTCTGTTCAGCTAAATGTATAAGATCAAACACCACGCAGTTGGAGTGACCTCATCCTGACTTAGAGTGTGCACAGAATTGATGGCATGATTAAAGGGACATCACTGGAAGATTAAGGCAGAATCCTTGGTATCTAGGTCCCGTGATTAGAGCAGGATAATGAAGCAGCAATAAGTGAGTGAGCAGCAGATCAAGCTCCTGCGCAGACCAAGCAGCTGCACCCTGCCAGGGTGGCAGCAAAGGAAGAGTAATTTGCCTGCTATGCCTGTGATTGTTTTAGTTCCCAGTTTCTCCTGCAAAATCCTCATGGACCTATTTTTTTTTTTCTTTGTCGTGGTAAGATCAGAGTGCTAGTGCACTAGAGCTGCAAAAGGGATTTTAGTTGCTTGCTGAGTAAAATCTATGTTGAGGCAGTGTCTGTGCTCTGCTGTCATGTCATGGATCTGAGCTTCCTGGAGAAATGAGAAGACCAAGGCAATTAACTCTCAGAGTCAGTTAGCTCTCCATTATTCTAGGAATTAAATACTCTTACTGACAGGAAATAAGTTTTTTATCCTTAGGTAGAAGATGTTTATTTTAATATGCCGGTCTAAATTTCTCAGATGACAAGACACACAGTAGCTCAGTATGATAGAGACAAGGATAAGTTTGTTTTACGTTTCATGATTGTCATGCTTATACTTTGCAATACAGACATACAGGCATGAAATAACAATTGCTTAAGCATGAAGGGGTTTTCCTGCTTTATTTCAATATACACATCTAATCCTATAGTTTGAGGAGTACTCTTACACTTATTCTACACAATACTCTTAACTTGTGTTAACTCTTTCTGAATGCTCACTGAAGTTCCAAAATGCCTAGCTGAACCAAACTTGTGTGTGTGCTCCTGGGTGTGCTTTGTTTTTACCACAGCTGCACCAGCACTGACACAGGGCACTTTGACTTTTTGCCCAGTACTTATGTAAGGCGTCAGTATAAAAAAAAATGGGTTCATGAAACTTGATCTGTACATCTTGTATTTGCTGCCCAAAGCTATTAATTGATGCCCACAGAGAATGAACAGCACAAATTACTTGCTAGCTTTTGGGAAATAAGCATAAACCTGGGAGGAATGTCTTGAAAATTTTTAGGATTATTGTTAGTCTTTTTTTTTTTTTTGTAAGCATGCAGCAAATAAAGTGGCATTTTATGAAAAAGCAAATGTTTTTTTCTGTAAAAGGATATTGTCTTTTAATGCAGCAATAAGTTACAAATCACAGTAAGTCCAACTGTTTACTTATTGATAGAAGAATAGGCAGTAGTAACCAAACACGATGAGAAGCTTTCTCTTTTTTTTTTTTTTTTTTTTTCTGCCTCCTCCAGGTTACTTTTTTGCATTTTGTCAGAGATTGCTGCACGTTTAGTAGGAAATAGACCATGGAAAATAGAATTTTTAAGCCCAAGAAAATTGGCAGCCAGACTAAGTGCCAGGTAAAACTTTTTTTTAGGCTCTGGAAGAGATCTATATTATCAATATCTATTTTATCACAAAGTCCTGTGTCCTTTGGCCTGATGCATATATAATATTTGCTCAGCTATAGCACAGGAATGCCGTGTTTTTCCAGCTTGATAGTTAACAGTTATCCTGGTCATGGAGCAGAGACCTCATTTCCTGGGATGCCATCTCTTTTCACAGCTTTCTATCTCTGTCCAGCCCTTCTCCGTGGTGTCACAAACCTGTTGTATAAATGCAAAGGTGTTTAAGGAGGAGTTCATATGTTAAAGGTTAGTGTTGAACAGAGCTGTCATTTTAGATCAGATTCTTTCCAGTGCTGTGGCATCAAGGAAGACTTTCTGGTTCTTTGTCCAAAGCCAAAACTTACATTTTTCTGATATTTAAAAGGGAAAACAAACAAAAAAAATCAACAAAAAAACCCAAGCAACAATAATAAAACCCCTTCTTCCCCTAAATTTTAGAGGTTAGAATCATCACGCACAAGTGCAGAAATGGAAATATCCATTTGATATGCTATATAAGCAATCATGACATAAAAAATTGTTTTCCTCTCAAGAGTTATGTGAAGGGAAGGGATGGGAGTGCCAACCTTAAAAATTTGAAAACTGAACAGCTGGACACAGTTATATTTTTAAATGTTTTCGGGCTGTGACAGAATTAATGACAAATGGGAACTATGTTAAATTGGCAGAAGATTAGTAGAATTTATTATTGTAATATGCTTAGCATAAAAAGCATGGTGGTCTTGATTATTCAGTGACAGTTTGTGTAGTAATTTTTCCAGTAAAAACTGTGTCAGTCTGCCTGTAAGTATATTCATTAGATCAAATATGCAATTCTTAACATGTCTGGTTTCAAAAATATTAGCTTTCTCTATTATGATGAGACTTCAGTGCTCTTCACATGGTTTGCAAAACAGTTTTTAAGTAGATTTAATTTAAATCCATGAATGTTATAAAAAGACTGAAACATTAAATATAAGCAAATTGTAGTAGAAGCCCTACCTCAATTTGTATGTATGTCAACAAAAAAAAATAGGTCTAGGCAGGTTTTGAAAAATGAGCTGAAAATTCTTCTTGTTTTGTTGATAGACAACATAAGTCGTCATTATGCACAGAAGTGGTAAGTGAAGATTTCACAGCCCTGCACTGTTACAATATCTCTTTCAGAAATCGTCCCAGAATTCTAAGAAAAGTTAATTTGATGGGGTTTTTTCTGTGTGTGTGTGTCTGTGTATGGAAATCTTCTCTGACAGGTAGACTAAACTTGTGTATGATCAGCCATTAGCCTTAGTTCTCTTAGGTAATTTTTTTTTGTTATCACCAATTTAAACCACCTTCTGTTAGACTCACTTAGTTGAGCCTGGTGCTGTTGAACATTTGTGCAAATAGCAGTAGCATCTCAATTTGGTACCAGAGCAGTGCCAGGTGGAGTTGCCAGAAGAGAAATATTCCTGTTATCCAGATAAATAGCTGAGATTACTATTTTGTCTAGTTTCTTCCTAATTGATGGAATGCAAGGAGGGTGTCAGTTTTATTCTAGTCCCTTCTTCTTCTCATCTGCTAGGTTTTTTTCAAGAAAGTAATACTCTCACTTCCTTCAGAAAGCAAAAGTCATCCTAACAAACTCCCAAGGATTGCATGAGTCATCCACTGGCTTATTGGAGATTATTTGTAGCTGTCATAAGCACTTGGATTTTGATATTTCTAAATATACGGAATGTGGAAGAGTATTGAGTAATGTATCTCATTATCTCACAGGGTGTAGCATCACTGAACTCTAATGGCCCTCAAATAGTAACTTGACAGAGCTGCTCAGGGATTCTTGCCATTGCTATAAAAAGCCATTTGGCAATAAGCACTGCGTCATACTAGAAGCACAGGCATTTACTAGAGCATAAATATGCTAAAATATTTCATTTACAAACTCTTCAGTGGCAGCTGGTTCTAGAAAACTGAGCGGATTATTTTGATAACTAATTGTTTTAAATACTGCAATTTTAAAGCAGTTGTTCCTTGAAATGGGTGATAAGTTACTGAATTTGTTTGGTATTTTTGTCAAGCATTTCACACTGAAGTTCTCAACTTCTTGATAATTATCCATTCAGAAGTGATAAGTATTTTGCAAAATTTTGCAGAATGCTTGTTAGGTAGTTTGCACCCATTTTTGCGGTTAAACAGAGAAACACACAGGAGTTGGTTCCGTTTCTTTCTTAGTCCAGACTCTATATTCATTCATTATTTTTATTTGTCTAAGCTAATGAACACGTTTCAAGTGCTACTTCCAAATAGGTCATAGAGGCAGAACACAGATGTACTAATTTACATTTCCCAGAGCGTTTCAGGCTTCTGCAGAGGTTGCCCTTGGACTTGGCTGTCACTCTTGGCTGTATTTGTAGCTTCACGAGTAGCCTGCTGCTTCCACAGTTCACTTAAGTCAAAACCTGTAAGGTGATCCTGAGATTGATCGGTGGTGGATTTGGGCGCCTCTAACAATACTTGGCTGCAAAAGAGGTGTTACCACTGCCTTTGCACTCCTGACAGACCTCTTTCTTGTGTCTCTTAGATCTGTGGTTTTCATTTACTCCATTGCCAGGAGTCTCTTAAGTAGGTGTTGATTACACAGATCCTCGAGGAATCACCGGTGTCCGTGTGTCTGTGAGCACACACGTGTCTGTGTAGGCAGAGCTGGAAGCTCCCAGGTGTTTTGAGAATTCATGGTTCTAAAGAACTACTTTTACAATAGACATTGTTTTACCTAAAATGGTGCTAGCAACACAAATTTTCATGGTTGGTGTTAATTAAAAAACACGTCCAGTGACAGAATCTGACCTCTCTTAATTCAGATACTCAGGTTTTTGTAGAAGAGTATCTGTTGCTGCTTTTGATGCTGCTGCTAAATAGAAACAAGAGGGGAAAAACCCAACCAAACAAAAACCAACAATGCTCAAAAAACCCAGCGTAGGTCAGTATTTCAGCTGATGTTCTTAGGGGTGTTCCATACTGGAGGTCTGATAGATCATACCAAAAGTTTGTCATGAAGTAAAAGTGAAAATGTTGAATTCCATGTAATTTTGATGATTAGTATGTCTACTTACAGATAATACTCATCCTTTAAGGGAATTATGATACTTAAGCGTGCCTGATCTGAGGACAGGGGTCTCTTGGCTTTGTGTGTCTGAGGTCCAGAGTTGATTGTTTGAGATGGAGGCAGAGCTGAGCTTTAGTGGCTGAGATACGGAGTTCCCAAAGCTCAAAGAGGTTCCAATAACCTTCTGGAGAAAAGCATTGAACCTCATGGATTACAGAGAGGCTTGAATCATCTATGCTCTGTATGTGGCAGGGAACCTCCCAAGCCAATAAAGGAAAAACGTTAATGGAGTAAATGACATGAAGTATTTACAAATTCTTTCTATATGGGAGCTTAAAACCCCTTTTCACTCTTTCAGAAAGAAGACACAGCTCCTCCAGCAAGCCGCCTTTGACTCCTCCCTCCTCTTCAGTATTTTCCCTCATTTCATCTTTCCCTTCAAAAAACAAAGGTAGCAGTGGAAATGGGAGCAGTCGTTCATCCAGTGGAGGTACTAGTGCATCATCATCAAATTCCAAGTTGTTGAAATCACCCAAAGACAAGCTGCAGATCAGCGGAAACAACAGGTTAATGCATTCGGTACAGCACAGCAAAGTTCCCCATGACAAAATGTGAGTGTGCCTTTTGAGAGAGAATTAAATGTCATTACTTGCATAGACACTGCTATGTCAAGAAAATTTCCTTTTGTTTCAGAGCGTTTTTGGTTTAGAAGATGATAATTTTAAACTCCTCCAGATCTTTTCCCACAGCCTTGTCAAAGATTATAGTTAATGCTCGTATATGTGTTGAGGAAGAACTCTTGCAGAGCTGCATCTTAAATCACCATGAATAAAGGTCATTTTACTAGAGGCTCCTAATTCTTTGATGTAATCTGCATACTTTGATCATAAAGGAGTTTTAGCTCTGATTCAGGTGGTTTTCGACCTGCACATGTGAGATAACAGGAGTGCTGATAAAATTTACTGCTACAGAATGGTGCATTTCTCACTGGATGTAATGGGTCCATTGCAGTTGCTTTGGACAGTTCACAGTGGTACTCTCTGTCCATGAATGCAAATAACAGTTTGTGAAGTCCCTGGACACTTTGAAGTGCCAGGGAAAAAAGGACAGAAGAGATTATGGATATCATAAGAAACGTGAAAATTAAAAAGATAGTAGGAGGAAGGTCTGCATTTATATTGGGAATAGATCAGAGTATTGTTGAATAATAACATACTTTAGCTATTTTTTTCTTTTTTTTTCTCTCTTTGTTTTGCATAAATAACAGTATGACTCCATCTGTCAAAGTGGAAAAGATTCATCCAAAGATAGATGGTGCCCAACTGAAAGCTGCTGTTGGTCCAACTTGTTCTACTACTGTGAGTTCCTCAATAAAGACTGGCCTTAATTGTCCCTCAATACCAAAGCCACCCTTGCCTTCCCCTGGACAGATACTGAATGGTAAAGGTCTTCTCTCTGTGCCTCCATTTTTGGAAAAGAAACCTGAAGAAAATACGAATAATAGGAAATTTTTACATAAAAGATTGTCAGGTAATTTTTTAAAAAATTATTATTAGCTATATTCCTTTTAATAGAAATATATATATGAAAATAAGTTCCAGAAATAAGTTAAAACTCTTGTAATACTGTATATTGTAGTATGAGTTTTTAAATATTATAATTTAAATCTATAATTTGACAGACACTCTAAGGATGCAAACACCTTGAAATTGGCTTTTCCTTCAAGAAATGTGTACAGATCTCAAGTGCCTGTCAGTTCTGACAGTTTTAAAATGACACTCTTTTACTATCTCTTAAGATTTTAGTTTCCTTCTTTCTATGTGGAAGGTCCAAATGTACATAGAAAACAGAAAAACTAGCACCTCATAAACTCAAAAATGGAAACCCAGTCTGTTCTTTACACTTTTTAACACCATTATTTTGAGTGTTAGTAGAATAGTAGAAAAGTTCTTGACACCAAAGCCAACAAGCAAAAACCCACCATTTGTTGGTCACAATCCATAATGGTGATCTCTACTCCTAACAGGCACCATCAAATCCTCCTTTGAGGTCACTTACAGGTGTTTGTGGACTTGAGATCTGTATTTCAGCACACCATAAGCTTGCTGAGAATATAGAAAAATTCATTTGTACAATTTTATTGTGCATTTTCATTTTTATACTTTTGCCTGTGTCGTATTTGAAAAGTTTCCAATATGATTAGTTTTTATAATGAAAATGTTTAGTATTTCAAATGTTAGTTATAAACATTAGTACTTCAAAATGTCTTTTGATAACTTTTCAATACTGTGTCTTTGACAGAGAGAGAATTTGATCCTGATATATACTGTGGTGTTATTGATGTGGAAACCAGGAAACCTTGTACTAGGTCTTTAACATGCAAGGTAGGATATCTGAATCACGATAAGATTATCTGAAGTTTTTATTCAAATTCTTGAGGAACGTGATAGCAAACGGAGAACTGCAATCTTTGCTGTTGATAATTACCACTCTAAGTGATACCTCTCAAAACATGTTGCTCAGAACCAAGAAGAAATTGTTTTTGAAGTTCAGTTAATTATTTATTTAGGAAGTATTTCTCAAAGTAACCTGGAGATTTGTATTTCTGTATAAACCCTTTAAACATGGATGTTGACATGGGATAAACTGTGTTACTCTACATGTAGGTAGCAGGGGGCAGCGTGTTCCTCTTTTTGGGGAGTAACATTCCAGTTGTAGATCATGAATTTTAAAATTCCTCATTGAAAATATCGCTTTTGCAGGATTTAAATAATTCAAGCTCTACCCTTCTCACACTCTTTCCTCTCCCCCCAGCAGAGTCTGCAGCAGGTTCTTGATAGGAATTTGTGTAAATGCTAATGCTGCTGGATGTACAGCTACAGCCAGCTCCTGAAAGAGCCATGGAGCACACCTAGGGGTCAAACTCTAAATTAAACAATCATAAAAACTTTCAGTCAGACAAAATGTATCCTCTGGCTCCAAAACCGTGGAGGACAGAGGGCTGTCACTTGCTCCCAAGGAACCAAGAATCCAGATCCCCTGCACTTGTGTAATATTTTGCTGCTTTCCTGCAATGCAGCTCTACCCTCAGTTTGGGAAATGTCTGGTCAATAAACCACCTACAGAACAAAGGTACATGAAGCTGGCACTAATGACCCAGAGGAACTGAACTTGAACACATTGCCCTTTTGGAATTACAGAGGGGAGGAAATTGTTTTGCTAATAGAGGAGGGAAAAGCTACAAGATTTTACAAGAGAAATAGAAAAATCAAAAGTGAAAAAGAGAGTAAAAACATTTCTCAGCAATTCTTTAGAATATACTACTCATAAAATAATTTTTGGAATTCAGACTGTTTTTGTCTGAGTTATATGACAAAAATTTTTACCTACTGAAAAGAACCAAATTAAATCCTTTGTGCCTTATTAAAAAGGTATTGTGTGTGACTTTAACAAGTCAGAAAAATAGCTTCCATTTACTTCATCTTATGTAAAATTGGTGCCATTTATGTACATACACATTTTACTGTCTGTAGTGTTCAGGACATGCAAAGAACTTTTGAGTCCTGACTGAGGCTGGATTCTGCTGGATGTTTTGAATTCCACAATATCTATTTGATTACATTAGTTTTCAAGGAGTATAGTAGTTTATAGAAGGCAGCACAGAGCACTTTTATAAATATTTTACACGTCTCCCATTAGAAGTCTGATTTTAAACATGATTTTGTTGAATATTTTTTGAAGTGAAAGTAAATATTTTCTCTTTTTGGTGTTGCGGGAGTTGGCAATTGAAATATCAGTGTAGAAAAAGGTTTTCGATTCTAGTCTTAACCTTACTAAAAATTTGGCAGTTTGGTTTTTAAAAAGAAGTTTGAAAGAAGCCTTTTACCAAATTGCTGGTTTTGTTACACTGTAACAGACAAGGATATAATCATCATATAAAAGCAATTTTAAAGTTTGTTTTCTAAGTCATATTTCCATTTGTTTACTAAACCAAGACTGTGATGATTTTCTCTGTTTTGGAGCTCTTGACACACGTTTTGAGTGTTTGACTTCCACAAATGTCATAGCTTGGGATTAATGATTTATTCCTGGTTCTGCAGACACATTCCTTAACCCAGCGGAGGGCTGTACAGGGTCGAAGAAAACGATTTGATGTGTTATTAGCTGAGCACAAAAGCAAAACCAGGGAAAAGGAACTTCTTCGACATTCGGATCATCATCAGCAGATGCCCCCTCTCAGGGAACCACATCCCTCACCTACTAAAACTTCCCAGGAGCTGCACCAAAATTCTCATGGAGTTACTCTTACAGAATCAAAGCCTTTATTACCTAATAAACCCAAACCTCACCCCCCCAGTCTTCCAAGGTAAGGAAAATCTGCAGAGGCAGTGCTATGAGATGAGCACTGGGAGCTTGATGGTGGATTTTGAGGGAGCGATACAAATCTGTTGGATGGGGCAGTGTGTTTGCTCCAGGCCTGGTGCCTGTCTGCAATTAGCAATTACCTGCTGAGGGTAACTCCTGATGAGGAGGAGTTGGTGTTCAAAGTAGTAAAAGCTGACTTGCAATTAATGGAAGTGGTTGAGCAACAATTGGGCAACGCTGCTTTTCCAGGGGTACCACCATACTCTGTCCTACCCCTTGGCAGGTTACAAGACTGTGGACAACACCAGGGATCTGTTGATGTAGATTTCTTTCTCTCAGCAATAATAAGCACTTAAAGGGTGGAATTTTTAACTGAGCTTGGTTCAATAACACCTGGTTACTGCTTGCCTTGCCCAGGCCTCCAGGCTGTCCAGCCCAGCACAGTGGAAATGCCCCCAGTGAGTCTCCTTCTGTCCACGAGTCCCCACACCCTCCCTTGCCTGCAGCTGAGCCAGCATCTCGGTTATCCAGTGATGAGGGAGAATGTGATGAAAAAGAAGAGCCTGTTGAAAAACTGGATTGTCATTATTCAGGTCATCATCCTCAACCAGCCGCTGTACGTTTGCAAAGTTAACCTCAGTTTCTCTCTGGCTCTAATTGTGTAAACAAGTTACTTTGGGGTTTTATGGGTGGTTTTCTGTGGGATGTGTGATACTTTTTTTTCCCTTTCTTCTTTTTTTTTTTTTTCCCTTCCTATATTTTGAGAAAATTATTTTGTGGCCTAGTAGGCAGTGAAGGTTTAACTAGTTGCAAAATAAACATGCTAAAAAAATGTGTTCATAGCTCACTTCCCCAGTGCAAAAGATACCAAAATGCCAGAATACTAAAGATGAAATTGGTAACTGCTCTAAAGGGCTGTGGTTTTGGAATAAGTACATGTAAACAGTGTCTTTTTGCTGCAGTTTTCTTATTGGACTCCCCCATCCACACCCACACACATTTTTTACTCAAGTTACCAACATCACATTAAAGGTAGCAGTAAGGTATTTTAATATTTAAATTTTGACAAAAGTGAGTATAACTAAAAGCAAATTTATTGCCCAGCCTGGATGTCAAATTGTATCCTTTTTTTAAAAAAACAGGCTTCTAGCTGATAGCTGGTAGGGCCTCAAAAGTAGATGTTACATAAATATGTGTGTGTGTGTGTGTGTATAATGGTTATACATAAACAGACATACTGCTAACCTTCTTTGTTTAATCAGAGAAGTTCAAATTTGATGACTTCTATTAAGTATGGGAGTATCAGAAGATAAGAAAATTATGTCATTATACCAAGGCCAAAAATTTAAAGTAGTTGTTGGGCCATAGACATAAAAACTCTAATTTATATTTTTTTATCCTCTACTTAAACATTGAAAAGCATATTTATCATAAACAAATTGTTACTCAGAGAGTTGTCATTGAAAGTAGAATACCAATAAAAATCATGTCTTTTCAGTTTTGCACATTTGGTAGTCAGCAAATTGGAAGAGGTTATTACGTGTTTGACAAGCGGTGGAACCATATTCGATGTGCACTTGACTTCATGTTGGAGAAGCATCTTAATTCACAGATGTGGAAGTGAGTAGAAGTGAAGGAGTTCTTATTCTTCTTGGTGTTTGTACAAGTATGTGGAACCTTGTGATTCTAGTTAAAGAACAGTAATCTTGTGTTCAGACTGAAGGTTGATGGTCTGTGCTTTACATTTTTTTGCAACAATTAACTATCAGTTTAATAAAATCAGAGGCATTAGTCAACCCCAAGATACAATCATTTTAAGGTTGCATTATTAGACTGGGTATTAGTCTGAAGAATGGTGGCTATGTGGGATTTTATCTTTGTTTTTCTGTTCACCTGCAGGAAAATTCCTCCAGCATCCAGTACCACAGCATCAGTGCGTGCCCCACATCGGACAAACCTGATGCCTGCTTCTCAGCACGGTGTCAGTGCAGCAGGGTTCCTCCTACCCACCACGGTTATGTCATCGCCAGCGTTGGTCTCTCCTGCCTGTGTGTCTCTGAACAGCAAATCGGTACCATCCCACGGGACGACGCTAAATGCCAATCCCGCTGCTCTGGGTGCAGTGGATCCTGTCTGCAGTATGCAATCAAGACAAGTGTCTTCTTCCCCTTCAACACCTACAGTGCTTTCCTCTGTACCTTCACCTATGGCCAGCAAACCTCAGAAAATGAAATCCAGCAAATCTTTTAAACCTAAGGAATCTTCTGCTGGCAGTGGCACCTGTAACAGCACCGGCAGCGTCAGTAGCAGCGGCGGCTCAGGAAAGAAGCGTAAAAACAGTTCCGCACTGCTCGCACCTTCTCATTCCACAGAGTCCTTTAGAAAAAACTGTGTGGTTAACTCTGGAAACTCTGGGACCTCCTATCATCCGTCAGTGACAGCTTCGTCCCACAGTGTTGGCCTCAACTGTATGACTAGCAAAGCTAACTCTGTTAGCCTCAAACATGACCAATCAGGGAGGGGTCCTCCAACCGGGAGCCCTGCAGAATCCATAAAGAGAATGAGTGTGATGATGAACAGCAGCGACTCCACGCTCTCCTTAGGGCCATTTGTTCATCAGTCTAGTGAGCTGACTGTAAATTCACACAGCAGTTTTTCACATTCACATACTTCCCTTGACAAATTAATAGGAAAGAAAAGAAAGTGCTCACCTGGTTCAAGCAGCATCAACAGCAGCAGCAGCAAATCAAACAAAGTTGCCAAATTGACATCGGTGAACAATGTTCATGCAAAACACACTGGTGCAATCCCAGGGACGCAAGGACTGATGAACAATTCTCTGTTTCATCAGGTAGGAAACCTTATCTCAAACTAAGCCAGCGTGAAATGCCTCCTCACGTGCCTATAATTCATGTGTTCTCTTAAGTATTAAATAGATAGCCAGTTCCAGATCCTGCTCAAGTAAAAGGTAATTCTTCTTTTTGCCCAGTACTCATTTTGAGTGTTCTTACGTACATTTACGCAAGACTTTTATATATGTTCTAAATAGAAAAGCTGCACTTTAGGAAAGAAACCACAAATATTTCAAATTCCTTAGGTGCTGTTGCCTGTGAATAGCTTTCAGATAAAATTCATTCTTTTTATTTTTAAACCATAATTTTAAAAGTGAATCTTGCCAGCCTGCTGTGGAGCTGAGCTGTGTGCCTCAGCCTGACTCCTTGTTTCTATGTTAGGAATAAACATTCTACAAAGTGGAACATAATGATGCTGATAACAGAACTGTGATACTGTGATAAAATAGCCTATTATTCCAAGATGTCATTGACTAACTTCTTAGTAATAATGAGATTAAATATAATAAATCAAATAATAAACCTTTTTTTAAAGCAAATCTCTCTGGAAAAGTAGTGCATTCAGGATTCAAAAATCCAAGAAACTTTGTTTTCTCTGCTGCTAAGAACTGAAATCTCTGTAGCTGGAGAGCCAAGAGGTCCGTAAGAACTTTTTGAGAGTAGTTTCTTAATTTTCAGTTTCAGCCACAGAGGAAGATTTTCACCTTTATGTGTGTTTGCATAACCAAAAAAAGCCTTCAGATGGCTGAATTTATTTTTGGACTTGCCTAATAATTACTATTTCAACTATGCAATATAAGTAAAAGAGAAATATAATTTGAGTGAACTAAAAAGGAAAGCATGCTTGAAACTATTACAACTTTGAAGAGGTTTAGTTGAGGATTTTCAAGTCTCAGAGAGGCCAACCTCATGTTATCAAGGTTGCTTTGTGGCTGAGATTTTCCCCCAAATATGCCCTTGTTAGCCACAAAATATGTTTGTTTTCAGTGCCTCCACTGATTGTTCTCTCTTTTCTTGCCCCCAGCCGAAGGCCCGTCCCTGAGAGCTGAAGGCACCACGGTGGGAAACAAACTGGACAGTTTTCACTACAAGCAAAACCTCCATCTGGATTTCTGGACTCCAAGATGCCTTGAGTTTTCCCAACTTCCCATGGTCCTCAGGTGTGGAAATCTACTGGACTGTCACTTAAACAAGGAATTTCCCTGAAGCCATGTCTGTAGCAGTGAATATACTAGAAATGGACACTGGATGAAGTTCAGCCACATAATTGCTCTTATCAGTGTTAACAGTGGTCTGGACTGTTTGCTACAAATCTGTGAGATTTTCCTTACAGGAGTACATCATCTTGCCACTATTTGACATAGTTTGGCTGGGCAAAGGAATGTTTTCTGGGGGGAAATAAACATTACTGTGGACTTATTTTTATACTGATGGTGTCTTTTGTAGGTGATAGCTAACCAGACAGACACCCTCAATGGAGAGGACCCCGTGACAAGGGGAAAAATGTGTGAGGCACAATGGAAAGAAGTCCTCAAGAAGGGAATATGGCTTTAGTGTTTTTATAGCAATGTTCCTTTAATGGAATATAAAAAATAGCACAATTCAAAAAATAGTCTGTTTTGCCCAGCCTTTTGCAGGTAATTTGGGATAAGAAGCTATCAGGAGTTTAAATAAAACAAAACAAACCCAACAAAACCAGAAAAACTTGTTTGAGGCCACTGCTCAGAAAACAAGTATAAAAATGCCGTATTTGTGTGATACAAAATCTATTTTCTATTCTTTTGAATGAGATTTTATTGTGGAAGAAAAGTTAATTTTGTTCTTTAAAAATTCCAAAAATATCAAACAGACAAAGGCAAATAACCTCTAAATCTCTATGCCCAAAGAACGTATTTATTGACCTATACTGTATACCACAGGCCTTTGTTTTTTTTTTTTTTAAAAAACTGTATTGATGAAATTAGGCTGGATTTGTCTTCCTCTTCCAGCAGATAAAATTAGCCCTTTTAAAAATGAATTTTTAAAATATTTAAATATTTTCTAGCAACCATAAAAGTCAGTTTCTTTCTGCCTTGTTTGTGTAACAAAATTGTTGATGTGTAACGCCTTCTACCACTCAGTAAGTTTTTTTTTTTTAGTCAAAATTCTGGAATAAATGCCAATTTGACAGCAGAGTTTGTGAATCACAGTCATCCCAGGCCCACCCAGGCTTTATGAGCATGGGGGGCTTTACAGTTTTGTATATTCCAGCCAATTTTTATGAAGTATTTTGTCTTGCTTCAAAACACCTCAAAAATGAATTCCGCCAAAGGGCTTGTTGTATTATGGTTTGACTCATCTGGATGTTTTTGTTAAGTTTTTAAGCATCAGGTAAAGGCTCAAAACTGACTAAACTTTTATTAAGGGGGCAAAGCAAAGGAAGATGAAATCCTAACGAAGAAGAGTTTTATTTTCTGCCTTAAAGGGGCATCAGCTATTGCTGAGAAGAGACAATCTGAGCCTGTCCAGCTGTTCACGTAGCCCAGCCTTCTCCCCATTCTGGTGGCAAGTAGTAAGTACATCAGGGAATCCAAAGCCACTCTGAGTAGCAGTTGCTTAGTTGTTTACCTAACGATGCTTTCAGTTTCTCCTGAACTTCCTATGAAATCTTTGTTATATAGCAAAACAACAAGAAGCCTCTATGCAGACACTTTAGCTTTGAATTGATACGAAAGATCACACTGAGAAAGCAATGTACTAGAGTCTCTTATTATGCAAACTTTAAAAAAAAAACAGTAGACAACTTTTCAGGAACAAAAGGATTTGTATTTAATAGGATGCCCCGTTGAGAGGATTGTTAGAACAGCAATTGGTTTAACATAAAAGGAACCAAAGTGAAATGCCACAAAAAGAAATGCAAGTGTATTAAATCCTGCACGTTTGGAGAGAAATCCATGCTCTGATGAAGTCCCTGGGGCAGAGCTTCCACTTCAGGATAGCATCAGTCACAAGTGCAATTTGACTCCTGGTAGAAACAAAGGTAAAGGAAACAGAAATTCGGCAAGATTGGATGCTGGCGAGTTTGTGATTGAACTGTCCTCTGATTTTTAAGGTTCTGTTGATCTGAAAGCAAAATGGCAAATTTGTGCTCCTTCAGTAGCATGCAGATGTGTACAAAATGAATTCCTGATGGCTGCTCCTCCAGAGCCAGTGTGTGGAGCCACCTGCGCCATGTGGGCTTGAGCCACTGGAGCAAAGAGTCCAAGCATAAATTCTGCCTGCCCTAGACCTGCTCTAAATATTATGTTTTAGATCTTGGTTATAAGCAGAACATTGTTCCTGAAGCTTTTATTGTCACATAGTTCTTACTGTAAATAATTAAGGAAGCTTAAAATTAATTTTCCTTGCAAAATTGAATTTGCAGTGGCTGGGTTGTTTCTAGACAGATTTTGGTATTAATTTAAGAGATACAGTTTTTATAGTCTTTCCAACTTCTCGTTATGACTCCTGCAGTTTTCTTAACCTAAAAAATTGCTGCAATGATGAACAAAGAATTATACAAGAAAAAAAACATACTTTTGTATCTTTATTTTGGAATTTCTTGTTCTATTATAAATATTGAAGTATCCCTATTTCAGAAGACATATTTTGTTAATTGATTGTACATATTTAAATATGTATTTTTGCACAGGTCTTTTTTTCTTATATCCAGTTTTGGTACAATTGAGATCATCTAGTATTTATTTATTAATTAATTAAAAAAAAAAAAAAGCAAATACCTTTTTATAATTTGAAGTGGTTCACTGCCAAGCCAATAGTTAACATGCCTACTTTGCAATGTAAGGGATGCCTCCGTTTTGTGAAAGCCGTGTCCCTTTTCCCTGTCCTGGGAGCCAAGGATCGCCGGCTCCTGCTGGGGAGCCCGAGCCCACGTGGTTGAGGTGGCATTTGCTTCTCAGTTGCCTGACTCCCAGAAGATCCATTTAGTTAAGTGACACACTGCTTCTCTTTTTTTAGTGTTTGTGTGCGTGTGTGCGCGTGCGCATCCGTGTGGGTCTCATGTGGTTTAAAACTAACGGAAAAACTGAAAGTGCCTGATATAACTAGTTTTAAGCTTGGACTGTTTAGACAGCTTCTCCTTAAAAGACTTGAATGTTCAGTTGAAATTTTGGAGCTTGCTTTTTCCACCTATATATAATATATGTGTGTATGTGTATGTATGCACACACATGCATATATCAATATATCTGAAATTAATGAGATGGGTTGACAAAAGAAAGCAAATTATGCTGGTAACTTTTGTAAAATCTTTTAATTTGAATACCTTATGTTGGAACAATCCCACTGACAACTCATATTTAGTATAATGCCAAGGGTTTGAAATGTGGTTTTAACCAGCAGTTTATTTAACTGTCTCATTTTGGGAAGGGGGGAGCAATATTCATTAGTCAAATAATTTAATGTTCAAAATGTTCAAAATTGTTGGTATTCCAAAACAAAGAAAAAACCCCAAGTAAGTACCTCTTAAAACCATGAAAAAAATAAAGATGTGATTTCCAAATGACATTTCTAAGGCAGTTGTCTTCCTGTAAGAGTTCTCTTGCCAAGGAATCTCTCATCTTTTACTCATTCTGTCCTGGAGGAGGGGATTTGGCTTAGAAAGATTCTTAAATGTTTCACTGTTCAGCAGAAAATAATCATTTTTACCTTTTGTGTGAGATATTTTATGTTTTAAAGATAATTTTGAAATGAGCACTACATAATGTCAATGTGAATGTAGGCCTTGGAAGCATCTTGCTCGGTGTTGAGCCTGGTTCTAAAAGCAATCTCCTGTGTAAAATGTGTGAATAGTTTGATAATTTGTATACATAATCAAGAGCATCTGATCAGCTGAACTCTGTGTTGGCTGCTGTATAGTACATGAACAAATGTCATGGGATAGAAAAATTACTTTGGATATTTAAAAGAAAAATAAATATATAGTCTATTTGTTTTGTAACAAGTTTCTGTAAATAAAATAATTTATACTATTTATAAGAAAAAGTTGTGCTTTGCTTCATGAAAAAGATTAGTTTGTTGAACAAACATGTTACTAAACAAGGCAATAAAATTAGGACTTTTCAATAAATGAGGTTGGTTGCATGGAATATATTATATGTTTCTGCTTCATTATAAAATCCTTCGCTATTAAAGGAAAACATTATCTGTATCGGTGCCTATGTGAACTAATTTCAGAGAATTGGATGTGCTCAAATTCTGTCATTGTCCCTTGGCATCCCGGTAGGTTCAGAGCTTTCCATCCTGCAGGGGGCTGGTGCCTGTGTCACCCCTGCAGCATTCTCCTGTGCAAAGGACTTGCTGTTACTTAAGGTTCACACTTTATATTGTTTTCTATTCAGAATAATGAGCAGCAGCCTTTACAACCCCAGATGTGGTTATGTTGAGTAGTCGTGTTTCCTGGATTTTTTTTTCCTCCCAAAAAATTGTCTTGTGTGTTTTCACAGTTTGAAGATGCAGTGTGTGAATTCAGCAGGTTAAACACTCCTGCAGAGCTTTTCTCTGCATGTGACTCGGGACTCATGTGTCGTGGGCGATTTCAGAGCAGTTTGTAAAACCAGTGAAACTCCTGTCAGTGGGACAGGACTTCAGAGTGACATCTGTGGCAAAGCTTCCTTTATTCTGTCTCTGTTTAGGTTTGGGTTTTTTCCCCTCTTAAAACAAGTTTTTCTGAATATTTGGAATAAATGCTACAAGATACAAACGAGGTTCGGACAACAGGCAAGTTCTGCTTTGTCTTTTTATAATAAGCACCTCTAGTAGTTCTACATTTACTTTTTGCGTTACTGAGTATTTTAAATTTTTCTTTTTTGTCTTGCCTTTTTGCAAATCTTTTTCCTTCCTAGTAGCAGTTTTTACCACCTGTGCCATCCTGCATGAGCTGCTGGTGCTGCAGCTGGTTCTGCAGAGTTCTACAAGTGACCACAGGAGCGCGTGGGAGTCGGGTGTTGGCAGCTGAGCAGAGCTCTGTGCTTGGCATCATGTTCAGGCAGGTTCGTGACTCTGAGTGCTTCAACATTGAAGGAGTAACTCTGTGTTTTACTGTATTTAATACAGGGTTCAGTGTCCTCCAAATCTGGCAAGGTTAAGAAAGGAAAAAAAGGTGCAGTCACCCTGTGTAACCCTGAGCTCTCGGAGCTCTGTGGAATTGGAGCATTCTCCCTCTCCCTTTGCTGCATTTGGTGCAGTGCAGTGCTGGAGAGCCCTGACCCTGGGGCACAGCAGAGCTGCTCCTTGGGTTCTATCTTCTGGTGACTGTTCACTAAAGGAGTTAGTGATGAAAAATGGTTCTGACCAGGTGCTGGAAGTAGAATCCACTAAGCACAGATGTCCCTGAACTGGGTGGAAAAGATTTTCCCTCCCATCAGTGACCATCTCATAGGAAAATACTCCAGTTTATATTTGGGACAGTTACTTGGTGGTGTAGGAAACTGCCAGTGCATGCAATGAAACCCCAGGGTTAGAGGTTCCCTGTGCGTAGGGTTTGTGTATTTGTGCATGTTGTCAGTGCCCTTTGCATTTAGTATCAAAGCTGGGGGGAGGTGTCCTGGGAGCCCGAAGTTGTTCAGCTTTCCCCTGGTGGAGCAGTGTTGGGCTCAGAGGCTACAACCTGTCCTGGCTGTGCTTGTGCAGCTCCGGATCAGGGGTGGGGAGTTGGCCGGGTGCCCTCGGGCTCAGTGAAGGCCGGAGCGCCGCTCCGTGGGCGCCTTGTTTACACCGACTACCAAAACAACCAAGGAGCCTTGCCCTGGCTTTTTTATATGCAAATTCCTGTCGGTTCATTATATTCACGTTGTGCTGCAACAAATAAACACATGTGGCTTGTAGGATCTGCCATGGGACTTTTAATTTTGACTGGATGCTTTTTTCAGTGCTTTGGCTCAGAGCTGTGTTAGCTGCTGGATTCATTCCTAACAAGCAGCATGGGAGCTTTGTCATGGAAAAGTGGCATATGCTTGGTTTTTTTCTGACCCAACAAACTTCGAAAACCTTTAGGGAACTTATTCAAACTAATGTGGATTGAAGCTTTATTGCCAAGGAGGAAAAACAGCCTGAGAAATGCAGTGAAAAAGCTTTGTCCAAGCCTATGAGAAATAGCTGGTGTTGATATTTGTGCCCAAATTGATACAAAAGTTTTCTTCAGCATCAGCAGGGACTGTATTGTTGCTTGGGTTTGGTGGTCCCTGACAGTGCTGGAAGTTTTTTGTCCCACGTTTTGCAGTTTAGGTCTCTTTACCCGAGTCCTTTCCTGTCTATGACAGGTGACTTTTTCCTAAAGCCAGTGCCTTGTCCCTTGCCTGCAAGGCTGGGCCTTGAGCTCTGGAGCCCAGTGCTCAGCAGGAGAAGCACCGGAGGTGTTGGCAAGTGAGCCAGAAAATGCACAGACTTGCACAGAAATGACATTTCAACTGCTTTGTAGCAGAGCTTTACTGACAAATCCTAAACCACCCCATCTCCTGCCCTTACCACCTCTTTTCCCACCATTAATGCAGGGAACGAACTACAGAGAGAAGTTCAAGCTGTGGCTTGAAATCTCTGTCTGGTTCTGGCTACCTTGTAGTGAGGGTGAAGTCAGCTTTGCAAAGCGAAATTGGAGAATGGCATTAGCTCAAGGAACTGCCCAAGCTTAAATTACAAGAGAGAATGTACAACTTTGGCATGTGGACTATAAATCCATGGAAAGGTGTCAGAAGCAAAGCATGAAGGCCTGTGTCTGGAGTGCTGCTCACAATTAGAGTTAAATAAAGGGAAATCATGAGATCAGACAAACAATATAAAACTAACGTGATCATGGGACAGTAAAAATCAACTTGAAATTACTTCAGGAAGTAGAAATTCTAATGCTTCTGATTTGACATAGAGATGGAAGAAGGCATTTTTAAAAAACAGAATAGACAAAATTATGCCCTTGATCAGCTCAGGGTCTGACCACCCTGGACCCCTCAGCATTCCTACTCTTTGGAAAACTTGTCAATCAGATTGCCTTTTTTTTTTTCCAGGAGAACAATGTGAGCAGCTGCGCTGACTAAACTGTGTGCCTCCAGCTGTGGGCTTCAGGAGGTGCTGCCTTTCACCTTTCCCAGAATTTCATCCCATCGCTATTTGGCATGGCTGAGTGGCTGACCTGCTGCACAAAGCCTTAAAAGGTTCAGCTAAAATTGCTGTGACTCTTTCCTGCCAGGCCTTGGCACAAAAATCTTTGTCCAGAACATCTCCAGGCTCTCCCTGGATCCTCTCTTACAGGATGTAGGCTGGCATCAGGAAATGTGCAGGCAAGTTGGGATCTTTAAAGGGGGGATCTTTGCTGTAGTAGAATTGTGTACTTCTGTTTGAAACATTATATTGTTCACCCACCTGAGCAGAGAACACCAGATTCTGAAATGCTTGGCTCCCACAGGATGATAGGCATGGTTAAGATAAAATGGTTGATAGCTCTGCAAGCATCTTAGAGCACTAAAACTCTTTAGCAATGCTTTTATTTTCCACACAGAGTAGGGATTTCCATTTTTTTTTTCCTGCTGCTCTTACCTATACTAAGAGAGCAGCAAGATTTCTCTGGAATGCATGAAGCCTCTGTTAGCCTTATTTTTCTTGAGTAGGTTTCTATTCTCTTTACAGTTAAAAAAATACATGGTAATACATGTGCTGAATGGAAGCTTTGATGTAGTTAATTAAGGCCAGTTCAAGTATAAATATGCTGGAAAGGAAAATTTATTTGTGCACCAAACAGAAATTCCTCAAGTTAGTGAAGACATGAAGACAGTATGGTTTTCTGATAGGCTTCACACCTGCACCTATGGAAGGTGGAGATGTTCCCAAAGTCAGACTGATTAAAGCCTTCCTAGCTAGTTCTACTGATCTGGCATGGAACAGATGTAGAAAAACAAGAGAAGTTATTGCAGGTCTGAAAAGTCTGAATATTGGGTTTTATCAATTAAAACTTTATAGGAAATGGCAAGTGTGTGAACACACAAAACAGAGACTCATAGCTGAACACATGGTAAACTAGAGTTCTTGTTTATTACTCTGCCTATTCTGAAGAAAGATCAGAATTTTCTTCTAATTAGTACTATCTGAAATGTAAATCTTTAAACTCTGGCTAAATAGCTGCTTCTTGGAGGGGGAAACAACCAAAACAGCTTCCAGTAAGTAGTAAACAAATCCCAAAATCATGAGGTTTTATTTTGGGTTTCAGAAAAATTCATCAGAGAATAGAAATGGCCTCTCTGCACCAAGGGGTTTAACCTCAGGCAGGCAGCAGCAATTCCAGGACAGGAGACCCTCTGTGATCTTGCAGTGGGAGGCGTGGGCAGGGGAAATTCCAAGCTGTCCTGTCTGTGGCACAGTAGCTTCCAAATGCTAGGACTGCTCTTTGGGTACACCTGCCTGCTGGGGTTCCTGCCAGCACTGAAGTTAAAATGCATACAGGCTGTAAATGTTCCAAGTCCAGTGGCATCAAAAGCTCCCAGAACTCACAGGCCTTCTTTGGGAGGAGGGAAAAAGCCCCTCAAGGCAGGCCAGCAGGGGAAACAGCTGCTGCTGGAGGCTCTGCCAGCCAGGCACCATGTGTCATCAGCATGGCAGCAGCCTAGTGAGACATTCATTCCTCAGCAGCTGGGAAGAAAGGAACTGTAACCCCTGCAGTACCTGATCAGCTCTGATAGACTGCAGCAGGCCCTTCCACAGCTCCTACCATCACTGACATCTGCAAATCTAACTCAGGCAATAATTACAAATGAAATGCTTTGCTTAGATGCTGACTTCCTTTTCAACAGTTTGCAAAAAAATAGTTTAAAGAGAGAGGCTACTTCTATTACAGTTGTTCCTAAAGTTTTAGTCCTACAGTTACTGTGGCTGTATTATTGCTTCACCCCAATCACTTGCATCCTTATTCCTTCTCCCTTAAGCTGTAATCCCTTCACTGCAGGACTCCCTCCTGCCTGGACAGTGTGCACTCTTCACTAAAATTTTTGGCCACTCTACTATTATGCAACTGATTGTTTTCACCTCTGATTCCAACACAGAAGTCTTAAAACAGCAAGGATAAAGTGGCCATGAGCTCTCTGTGCTCACAGGTTGTGAGCCAGCTTTGCTGTTCAATATGGAACACTGGATACACAGGCAAGGAAAGGAACAAAGTCTGTTACAAGAGATCACCAACGGTATCATACATTTAATAAATGAACTGGGTTCCATACACCAGAACAGAACAGTGTGTACATAATGAAGTGGAAAGTAAAAACACTACCTTTCTTGCTAGTTATTTTTTTCCCTATAGTATACCAAGTTATGCAATATATTTATAGGTTACTTCCAAAATGTTTTAAACATCTAAATTTTGCATTCCCTTGCATTAAAAAATTACATATTAATTACTCGGGAAAGTTTCTGAATTCTGTTTAGCAGCAAATCTCCTTTCTTGATGGTTTCTTGGTACTGCCAATTCTTGCTATCAGGCCTAGGAATCATGGGGGGAAAAAACAGGGGGTTAGAACTGAGAATATAATTTATACCAAAGCATTAAACATTTCTGTAGTAAGTATCAACAAAATATATAGAATTCAACTGGTCTGTTAAAAACAGCTTCTAGGAATTGTTACATACCTGTTAGTTTCTACAATCTCATTTACTTTGTCTATTTTGCAGTGCAATCGCCCAGCTGCAATAAATCTTGAAAGCTCCCTAAATAAAGAAAAAAAAGTTAGTTAAATCCTGTTTCACCAGGGACTTGGAGACCTCAGAGCAATGGAACTGCTGTTACACCATGCTGTATTTCTGAAGCAACAGCTATGGATCTTCATAAGGTATCTTATGCATCCTCATCTTATTAAGGCTTGGACACTGCACCCAAAAATAATCCTTCCAGTGACCTGAACACAAAACCTCTTAGTTCTTTCTTCTCAGGCCAAAGCGTTGTACTTGAGTTAACGAAACTTATCACTGAGCTTTGTATCAGCTATTCTTCAAATCCAAAGGCAGCAGTAATGCAGAGTGGCTATTTGGAATTTATCCTGAGGCAAGTATCTTCATACCAGTCAATTAATTAGAAAAGTATCTTAGTAATACTTAATTTTTTAAATGCTTTTTAGAATTTTATTATTATTGTTTTGTTTAATCAACTGGTGGTCTACAGCACTGATGTAGAAGAAAATATTCCTGTGCTCAACAGTAAGGTAAGTTACAACTCATGATAAATTACTGGAAAGCATAAGAATTAAAATGACTTTAAAAAATTACTTTTGAATTAAATGGTATTTGGTTTCTCTTGAAACATTTATTTCTGACTATTTCAAGCAGTTCCATATTTCTGTAAGTTTTCTATGTTAGAAAATCTGAACCTCTCTGAAACAAGAATAATTCTTGTGAAGGCATTTGAAATAACATGCTTCATGTACACAGAGAAAGTCAGTTTCTCACTTCACTCACCGCTTAGTTTTTATCAGGATCTAAATCTGTTGGTTTTATTCTAGAAAAGAATTTCAAATTGGAACTGCAGGGTATGTTTGATTTCAGTGAAAAACATCAGATCCTGTCCACATAACAGAAACCAAGCAAAATGAGACGGGGAGACTGGCAGAGTACAAAAAATGTGCAGATCTCCAAAGTTGGAACAGCTCAGTTCTTGCATACCTGTGAACTAAGCTGTCTAAAATCTAAAGTTTCATAGCACATGGAGGTCAATAAATACAACAATATAAATAAAAAAGTAATTAATAAAATGCCAGCTTCTCACACTCCTCCATAGAAACATAACTTGGCATATTTGGAATACAAGTGAACAAAGATTTTTACTCATAATGAGATCATCATAAATATTTAAAAGGTATAAAGGGAGATCTCAATGAAGTGGAAAAGCCAAAGAACTTACTGATCTATGAATTCTACACTGACTCCAAAGGCTTCTGCCATGTACCCTAACGTCAAGGAGCGATAGGACTCGAGGAGCTGGCTGTAGGCGTGGATTCGCATTTCCCGTACGTAGTATCGGTAGTGAGGTGCAAACAGCCAGTCCTTCTTCATCTCTTGCTCTACAATAGCTGGAAAGAAAAAGAAAAATAAATAAAAGAAGTTAGTAATTTCTAAGAAATGTCAAATATCAGTTGTGTAAATAAAACACACAGCACTGGTTAAATAAGTAATAGGTGTGACCATAACTACATTGTATTCTTGCACTCCTCGAGATACGAAAGGGATTCTGCACTAAGAGAAGTAAATTCATGTAATCTGTATCAGTTCTGGAACCAGGAGCAGTAAGAACATGCAAACAATATTGTGGCAGAGCAAATGGGAGCCTGTAAAAATGCACAACATCCTTCTTTCAGGGGGGAGAGGGAGCACCTCGCTGAAGGCAAGGGCTGGATCTGCTGCCTCCAGGCACAGCCTGGAGCTGGGTAAGAAGCAAACTCTGTATGTAACTCCTTGAAGAAACATTGTTACCCACACCGATGTAAGGCCAAAACATTAATTTTCTGCTACCAGCTCTTAAATTAGTAACAAGGATTTCCAGGCACTGAAGTGTTTTTTTTTTTTCCTGACGGCATCCGTTCTCGGCTTGGGATGAGGCCAACAATAGAAGATGCTGCCCTTCAACTAAGTCTCATCAGGCCTAGTCTTCCACAAAATCAAGGGTTCTTCTTTACTTTTTCTAAATATCTCATTTTCTTGTGTTCCAAATCTCACAGACAAAGCAGTCTGAGAACTGGCAAGAATGAGGGTTTTCTGAAAAGCTTTTGTTTGGTGTCACCCTTTTACACAGAAAGCTTTCAAATCTTCCCTGATTTGGCTCTTCAGGTAAGATAGTGTTTCATAGCCATTTTCAAAGTGCTTTTTCACATAATCAGATGTGACTTTTCACAAGGCTCCTTGGATGAGAAATTTGTCTTTTTTTGTTTGAAAAATCAAAGCAGAAAATTTTAGGTCACTGTTAAAAACATCTCTACAGTTTGTTTTTTCTGCACATAGTTCTAGTTCTAGACTGTAGCTACTCCACAGAAGTTGTGTACGATATGAAACAAGTAACTGGAACACCTGAAACAGTGTTGTGGGACACAAGCCAGCCTTACCTAGCGACTGGAAAAAGGCTGCATAACGGCATTCGTAAAGAGAGAAGAGATACTGCCGTACAGCTGGCAAACTGTGCAAGGCTTCCAGGATCTCTGCTCCTTTAATCACCTGAAAGCAAACACACATCTTTAACCACCATCCCATTCAGCCGCCAGATGGGCAGGTTAGGCAAGGCTCTGTCAGTTTGCACCAGTGCCCCCATGTGCTCTCCTTACCTTCTCCCTCAGGTCAGGCCGATCCAGGGCAATCATGCTGACATAGACAGTGTATGTTACAAAGGTTTTGTAATCCATCAGTTCATAGGATGTAAATGTGGAAACTGTATCAAGGAAGAGCTCTGCTGCTTGTTTGAAGTCTCGAATGGCTACACAGTAAAGGCCCTGGTACACCTTGAGACGGTTTCTTCTGTCCCAGTCTCCTCCTTCTTCTATTAGACTTAAAATAGAACAAAGAATATTTATTTATGTAAATGTGTCATGCAATAAGTTATATGAAACAAGTACAAATCAAGTGATACCATGAGATTAGAGAAAGAATAATTTGGTTTATGTTACAGCTTGTTGAAACAGCCCAGGCTTTGTACACCTGTTGCTGTAGGAAAGCAGCTTCCTTGGGACAGGAGAGTCCAGAGGCTTTTTCACAGTGCAAGTTGCAGCTGAAATGAAAAGTTTACAGCTTCTTCAGCTGTGACAACAGTCTCTGTGGATGTGCAGGTGAATACTACTGTCAGCCTGGACTGTGGCAACAGATTGCCACTGCCTTTGCTGCTAAAATCAAAGCTGTCCAACCAGCAGCACAGAAAAAAAGATACAGGTTGCCACTTTTTAAGGATCTGCACAAAACTGGCATGGCTGTAAGAAGGGCAGGGATGAGACAAAACTGCTGAGAAGGCAACACAAAATATCCCTGCCCAAAGAACAAGGGAAGGGGGAACCTCCTCTGCCTTGGTGTCTCATGGCAGCAGCAGAGACTGGACCCACAGCTTTCTACAGGAACTGCTGAGGTTCAAAACACTGGGAGCACAGAGACACTGAAACCACCAGTGGGACCATGGGAAGGACAGTGGCACCAAAACACACCATGCTGCTCTTGCTTCTAGGGGAGAAGCTCCCTCTTTACAGAGCCAGCTGGGTGCCAAAGGGAGCAGTCACACCTCAAGTGGGAGTGGGACCTGGGCTACAAATACAAATTGAGCCAGCTGCCAGAAAACAGCTACCACAAAATCTTCATCTTTCTCTTCCCCCCCATAAAAATATCCAGGAGCAGGAAGTGCTCTAAAACAAAGTAACACCCACCCATCACTCTAATTCTCTCTCACAACCAGTCCCAGTCATTTCTGGACAGAAAAGTATTTATCTTCCATTTCTTTTGTTACAGCTTGTTTCAAAAATGCTTTAGTGCACTCAAGACTACCCAAGCAGTACCTTTTTGCCTTTTCAATGTTCCTTGTGATGAGGTCATTGTCCATATAAAACAAGCCAATCCTCAGCAGATAGAACACGATATCCAGGCGATGTCCCAAGGCCACGGTTTTGTCATAAGTCTTGCGGAATGCAGTCAGAGCTCCTTCCTGGCAAAACAGTATTTGCTACTGTAAGAATGTTAAAAGCACCCAGAACATGCACAAAATACCTGTTGTAAGAACATGTGTTGTCTCCCACTGGTAGCTGTGACTTTGACGTTATGCATTCTGAATAATCTTAACGTATCCAAGTTTAAATCAAGTCAGAAAAGCTGTTCCTCGTGTATCTTTTAGAGCTAAAGACTATGAAAATCTACTCTGTAACTTGAAAATCAGCTGCACAATCTAAATAGCTTGGAAAAGTCTAAAGGTGTAAGGAAAGTAAATAATGGTATCTGCAAACTTTTCCCCTAGTCAAGAAAAAAAATTTTCTTTCAAAGACTGTTTTTCTAGATAATTTATATTTCAGTAAGACCCTCTCCTATCTGCCACACATGTGTGAGCTGTGCCATAGAGAAAATGCTCTGCAAGTCCCCCAGTTCTCACTGGGACCAGCCCAGCTACCAGGGTTTCCATGCAGTGTTTTCTATGAGTCCATAAAGCCTCTTCTGTCACCAACCTTGTCCCCAATCCTGCACAGGTACTCAGCCTTGGCCATCATTGCATCCCGGATTTCGCTCTCCCCCAAGATCTTTTCTGCATCCTCTAATTCATTGTCGAGACGTTTCAGTTCCTCCTCATTGGCTTTCTTCATTTTGTTCAGCAGATCCGTGTCCATCTGCCACTCAAGAGACTTGCACAGGGCTTCGTAGTACGGAGCCATGTCTGAAAGAGAAGCAGGAAGGGTTCTGCTGTTCACTGCTGCAACGAGAGTGTGTTTGTTCCTAAAGGACAAGAGGACTGTCCACGCCACAGATGTCCCTTCTATGACCAGGTACCTGCTGAATCCAGACACAGCACAGCCACTGTTTCTGCAGGGCTTGCCCCTCATGCTTCCTTTCACTGATCCTTTTTCATCATTGCTCTTTACACTGCTCCCATTTGCACTTTCCCTACCTTGCACTGGGGTGGCCTCCCCTCGAGTTCTGGGGGCAGTTTTGGGCACGACAATACCAGAAGGACATTTAGCTGTTAAAAAGCATCCAAAGGAGGGATATGAAGACGATGAAGGGTCTGGAGGGGATGTATAAGGAACACCTGGGTTCAGCCTAGAGGAGACTGAGGGGAGACCTCAAAGCTGTCTAAAACTTCCTCATGAGAAAAAGTGGAGGGTCAGGTGCTGATCTCTGCTCTCTGGAAAAGAGTGACAGGACCAGAGTAAACAGCGTGGAGCTGTGTCAGGGGAGGTTTCAGCTGGATAGCAGGAGAAGGTTCTTCCCCCAGAGGGTGGCTGGGCACTGAACAGGCTCCCCAGGGCAGAGCTCATGGAACACTTGGACAATGCTCTCAAGCAGAGTGGTATGGCTGGGAGTGTCCTGTGCAGGACCAAGAGTTGGACTTTGACGATCCTTGTGGGTCCCTTCCAGCTCAGGATGTTCTGTGATTCTCTTTATCCCCCTGTGAGCACAGCGGCCCGCGGTGCTCAGCTCACAGCTCTTGCAGTCCCAGCAGGATGTAAGAGAAGCGGGAGCTGGGGCCGGGGCCCTCGCCCTGCCCCGCTGCTCTCGGGCTGTCCGTGCCCCGGGAGGGTCAGTCCCGGCGGCAGAGCGATGCCCAACTGCGGGGGGACGTGTACACAACCGCCTGCCGGGGATCGATGACCACAGATGGCCGCACGGCTGCTCCACAGACGCACGGTGGAGCCGGGCCGGCGAGCGGACAGACAGACAGAGCCACACACACACACAGAGCCTCCCCCAGGCCCCACTCACTGTGCAGCCGCACCGCCGCCATCAGCTCGTCGCGCGCGGCGGGGTCGGGCGCGCGGGGCCGCAGGCTGAGCAGGAAGCGGAGCTGGGCGATGCGGAGGTCGGGGTTCTTGGGCAGCCCCTCCTCCTCCAGGTTCTCCAGCGGCATGGCGGCGGCGGGACGGGGGCCGCGGGGCCGGGGCTCGGCAGGACGGGCGGCTCTGGGCAGCGGGAGGGCGGCGCAGCGCAGTGACTCAGCCGCGACGGGCGGAAGCGGCCGCGCGCTTCCGCCGCGCGGCGCCCCCTGGCGGCGCGGAGGTCCCTGGCGGCGGGCGGCGCGGGGCGGGGACGGGCCTGGGCACAGACGCGGCGACATGGGGACACAAACACAGAAACAGCCGCAAAATCACAGCCACAGGTTGTCCAGGGAAAGTGGCTGCCCCATCCCTGGAAGTGTCCAAAACCAGGCTGAAAGGGGCTCCTGGTCTAGTGGAAGGTGTTCCTTCCCATGGTGGGAGAGTTGGAACTGGGTGATCTTCAAAATTCCCTTCCAACCAAAACCATTCTATGATTCCATAATCCCAGAGTGCATGCTGCAGGGCTGTGTTCAGACAGTCCTGGAATACTTCTAGTGAGGGAGGCTCTGCAGCCTCTCTGCACAATGTGTTCCTGTGTGCAGTCACTGTACAGGAAAGTTTTCCCTCATCTTCAGGTGAAATCTCCTGTGCATCACTCTGTGCCCATTGTCACTCGTCCTGTCGCTCGGCACCACTGAGCAGGGTTCACCTTGGCCCCCTCCCTACAGACATTGATGAGGTGCCCTCTCCGTTGTCTCTTCTCGAGGCTGAACAGGCCTAGGAAGGGCCTGTCTGGTATCTGAGCACAGGGGAAGGGCACAGACCCAGAAGGGGTCACAGGAAGAAGTGGGTTTGTAGCCTCTGTGGTTTCAGAAAGGAGCTCAGATTTGTCACACCAGACCTTGTGGCTCAAAACAAGTAGAAGGCAAATAATGGGGGCTCTAAATGGCCCTGGCTTCAGTTGTATTTCATCCAGGATGGTGGGGAAGTCATAGCTCACTCTGGCCTGTGTTCTTCGCGTTTTGCTTTTCTTGATGTTTCTCCATTTGTTTATTAAATATCTTTGATGTTGTCTTCCTTGACCTCACACAGCAAACACTGCCGGTGCTGGAGTGTGTTCCCTCCCTTTGGAATGTCAAGTGGAGATGGTGGCAGAAGGGCTGGGTGGTCCCCACGTGTCACCCTACCCCAGTGGCCCCTGTCCTGCCCTGCTCTCCCTCCTCGCCAGGGCTGCCCACAAATTGTCTGTGCCACAAGTTACAGATGGGGCATTGTGCCTCCATAGCCCTGTGCGTGGAGTCCTTGAGCTTCATCCCCAGCTGATACCTGAAGCCAAACCCTTTTTTTATCCTTACAATTCTATCTACATCAGCCACTGTATTCCCTTGGGAGCTGGCAATAAGATAGAAACATGGTTGGTGCTGTTGGAGTGGAACACAGCTGGGTGGTTGGGCAGGCACAGGGTGCTTGGCTCCTGCAAAGGGCAGTTTTGCATGCCCAGGGCTATCCTGCGGGATGCAGGATCCCACCCAACCTCCTGGACCACGCTTGCTGGACAGCTGAGCTCCTCCAGACACATTTTGGTGTTCCTTGTTGGAACTGGGGTTTAACTACAACACTTTTGGCTGGTGCCTCTATTTTGGAGTTGTGCTTTGCATCCAGGTGATGGGAGAAACAGTTCCCTTGACTGTTTTGGCACTGTGTATTCCCAAGATTGGCTTCTGTGTATTGGGCATGAATTATTGAGGAGATTGCTGGAAGAAACAGTTGCCTGCTGTGTTTTTGATAAGTGCTAGTATTTTTTACATTGATTCTGACTTCCCCCCCCCCCTTTAATTTACTGTCTTGTAGTAATAGTATTTTAAAATAAATAAAGGAAAAACTGTGTTTTAAGTTGGGCAGTTGCTTTGTTTCTTTAGGAGCAGTCATTTTTTCCTTTGTCTTCTGTTTCTCTTTTGGAGCTGCAATCACTTTTGTATCGATTGCGCAAGGAGCAGTGGCTTTGATGCTTTGCAAGGAACAGCACGCTGATCTTCTGCAGCAGTGTTTATGTTATTTGCCTCTTGGCCTTTGCATTTGCTCAGAGGCCTATTAATTAGTTTTATTTATGACAGACACTTTTAGACATCTTGCATGATTGGGGTTTTTTTTGTTGGTTTTTTTTTTTTGCATCTTGTCCCCAGCTCTATTCCTTAGGCAGCGTGCTCTGGAGCTAAGGAATGCTGTTTATTCTTTGCATGCCTTGTTTGGGAAGAAAAGGATGGTTGGGGTTTTTTCTGCTAAGTAAGGCTGATGTTCCAAGTGCTCAGGCATTGCACACACGGGTGAATGTTGCTTGTGTGAGTGGCTGAGCTGGGATTAGCTCACAAAAATTGAAGACAAAAAAAAATTGAACCAGCTCCAATATACAGTTATTGCAGACAGTCCCTCCAGCAACGGGTGGAAGGTGGAAAGTATGTGCAGCTCCCTTGTAAGCAGATAACCTGGCTGTCACCGTAGCTCTTTTCCTAATCCCTAATAAAGATTGGTTTGCAGCCACAGCTGGAGGTCTGCCCTCTTCCAAAATTCACATAATTCGTAACCATTATAGTTCTGGCCATTCTCACTGTCCACAGAAACACCCACACCCTGTCAGCCTTGCTGGATTTGGTATCCTCAGCTCACTGGGGCAGTAAAAGCCACGGATTCATTATGTACTGTGGGAGAAAAATGTCTTCGTTCTGCCATTTCTGGATTTGCTACTTTTTAATTGGCTAAAAAACAAGCTGCTAGGTGTGAGAAGAGTAAGGGAACTGAGTTTTAATTTTCCTGGGTTTAGTTATTACAGAAATGTCTTGTTTTGGTTTGTAACCTTATGAAACACTAGTTAATTACCCCACACAGCATTAATTGCCTGTAAATATTTGCCTATATTTTCATATTTATGTGTATTTCAGCAGTAACAGGGAGGAAAGGAGCTGGGTACACACATGTGACATTCACTACTAAATGTGAAAAAGAAATTCAGGGAGAATACTTATATCTCAAATATTTAAATGATGAAATAAGGCCTTGTTGTGATCATAATTTAATGTGGTCTTACAGCATTCAAAAGGATCCAAATAATTTTTTTTTTCCAAAAAGGAATCTCAAATGATTGTTTCCTTCCTTACGAGGTGCATCAGGGCAGGGAGGAGCCCTGTGATGGCCTCTAGTATCTCCTTCTTGAAGAGTGGCAATATGGATGTGCTGCAGGTGGGGTCCAGACCCTGAGCTGCCCTGGTGATGCTCACACACATCAAGAGGTTTGTTTACTGCTTGCAGTTTCCTGGGCTGGACACATCAGTGCTCCAGACAGTGATCATGGGCATCCCAAGTAATGCCACCCTCCTCATCGTCGTTTTTGTAGCTGTGGCAGGCCACAAACAGGGCTGGAAGTGCAACTACAGATTTCCAGATCTCCTCCTTCCCTAGTAGCAGCTGTTAGTTACTAAATGCTACCCAGAGCAAGGTGGCTTTCTGTGTGTCTGTGTGATGCTGCTCCTGCTTGTGTCCTGGCTTTTGGAGCCGTGCCCAGGCCACCCCGATGTCCAGCAGGACAGTCAGACACAGCCTGTCTGGCTGGGGCTGAGCTGCCACAAGGTGCCAGTGTTTCAGAGCAGTGACTGCACGGTGTCTCTGCCTTCTGAGTGCCTTGCTGGGCTGTTTTCCCCCTTCAGGGTGCCAAGCGAAGCCCTGCTATTGCTGAATGCTGACTGAAATCACTGGGGACTGCCAGCCTTCTGCAGGGCCACAGACCACCCAAAACCTGCTGTGTCCCCTCCCCAGCCACTGCCTGGTTTGCAGACCCCTGTGTCCAGCCAGACACCGCTTTGCTGCTGGCAGGGATGTATAAAACACCCGTTATGGCAGTGTCAGGATGCCTGTGCCATCAAGGGAGCCAGGGACTTTGTCTGTCACCAATCTCTGTGCTTGTCCAGCCCTGCTGAGTGCAGGGGCTCCTCTCTCCCAGCCCATAAAGGGAAAAGCTCCCATCACTCAGGGTATGTGGCGCTTTCCAGCAGCAGGACACAGAGTGCTTCCCTTTAATCTCCAAGGAGGTCATGCAGCCCTACCTGGCTCTCCCAGGCTTCAGAGACAAGGACCACCTTGGCACTGTGAGCATCCTTTGCCAGCAGATCAGGATCTGCAGCAGGAGCCAGGACTGGACCCAAGTGCTGCTGAGTGCCTTTAATTCCCATTGCAGAAGGCACAAAGGGCCCTGGGAGCTGTTAGACCTGTCCATGCTGTAACAAAACACTCTTTGTGTGCAGCCACCACGCTGTGAGCTGCAGGCTCACCTCAGCAATACCAATTATGCTTTCATACCTTGCTGTCATCCTCAGGCATCTTCAAGGCCAGTGCATTTGTTTCATTTGCAGGGCTGGTTTAACTGAACTTGGGAAAAGAAGGCACTTGAATCACGTCTGGCTTCGTTCTTCGCCCTTCAGTAGTGGAAGTGTTGACAGCAATACTCACAGTGGCACTGTATAAGCATACAAGTGTTAGGCATTGATTTCTTCTGAATAAGCTCCTAGAAGTTGCCTGTTTCCCTAGGTAATTATCGTTGGCATAGGTATGGCTGTAGTCTCAGGAAGTCTGGCTCTCAGAAACTAGGGTCTGTATCAGCAGGGAGTGAAAAGCACAGGGTCGAGCTCTCTGCTAGTGCAGCTCCACAGGCTGGCTGGTGTTAAACAAGCCCTGGCACCAGCACAAGAACAGCTAGAAAATGCCCTTGGAGTGGGATTTCTGCATCTCTTGAACCTCCCTGATATTCTTTTGTCATCCTTTCCGTGTTACTAATTGCATCTGATCGGCCAAGTATTTGTTTCCCAGCAATTAGTGTCTTTTCTTCCCTTGCATATTTTCAAATCAGTAAATCCTTGTTTTGAAGGACAACATTTTACATAGTGTCCAAATTAAGTCTTTTGCAGCATTAGACTCAGGGTGTTCCAACAAACAGACGTGTTGGGGGAGTTTATTACCCTTGGAAGAGAGAGCTCCTGCATCATTACTTAGAGATCTGAAAAGCTATTAATGTGTAATGGCCATGAGAAATCAAACTGACAAGAAGGGGCAGTGGAGGAACCTCTCCCTTTGCTCCACACCTCTGGCAGGCCTGGGTGCAGGGAAGGGTGATGGCATACTGCTGCCTGAGGCTGGGTATATTTAACACCATTGCCTCAGGAAATCTCAGGGGAGAGGCTCTTTCTGAACAGGTGAGAACCCAGTGGATTTGGTGCCATGAAGACATGCAGCAAGTGACAACTCCTGGGTGAAATGGCTGTAATGGGGAGTGGGAGAGAATGCTGCTGGCACAGGGAAGTGAAATCCTGCTCAGTGTCTGTCCCATCATCAAACTGAGACAACTGAAATGACATTTATGGAGATGTGTAAATACACACACACACACAGATGTTTTATGCTTTAGTCTTTTGTTTCAGATCCTGTGTTCCAGCTCTGCTGTTACAATGCAGAAAGGAGGGTCCATGGGAGATGGTAACCTTCGAGTCTGAAATTAAAGTGAGGTCTGTTTGTTGCATCTTGTCTTCTAAGTATCGATTTAGTTTCAGAAAACAGATACTCTAGACCAACCCACTGATGTATTTGTTTCACACACAGCAGCAGCACGCAGTGTTTCCCGTGATAAATGGTGTCGATATTATCACAGGCTGGTGCTGGATCTGGCCCTCATGGAGCACAAATATTGATACCTCCTCCAGACTGATGTGACAGTTTTAGGGGGGTACCAGGCACAGGGTAAGGTATGCTGCTGTTTAAGGTGTCCTACTACATGTAGAAATCCACGAATCTGCATTAATTTGGTGGCTCCAGCTATGTGTCAGTGTCTGCCTTTGTTTTGTAGGTAATTTGTGCTGTACACTTTCACCCCATGGTTATTTTATTGTGTATGGATCCTTCTGTTGGGCACTTCTCTGTTGACTGTGATTACTACCATATCAACTGAAAACTCTCCTGTACTGTATAATTAACTTTATCTGCTTTGCTACAATGCCTCTCACTGGTAATTACAAACACTTCAGCTCTTTCACTACATTTCTAAGACTTTAAGAAGTGCTGATTACTCTTGCCCAGCCTCTGTCCAAACTGGAGGGGTTTTACATTCCTAAAACGATATCTTTTCTCTTGCAGCAGCCCTAGCATAATCTGGATATTGATTGTTGTACATATAATGTGGTCTTTAAATAAACCATCTGTTTGGAATACACTGGGGTTTATATGTGCTGGTGGCAAAAAGCTTGTTTAAATCCTTGCATTGTTGGTGGGTTGATGTGATAGTTGTGAGTTTACTGACATAATTTGAAATGAAGAGAAAGGAATTTGAAATCTTTCAGTCACTTGGGAAGCTACTCCACTTTGTTCCTCCTTAGCTCAGCCTTCTCAGCCTTCCCTACTGTTCCAGAGTGACTTTTGTTCTTTGATGATTTTTTTAAGCCTCTTTTTCTCAAGCAATAGTCTCATGTGATTACACCCTCTGCCATCAGCCTGTGCTTCTGTGCTCTAATGCCTTGAACCCCTAGGTCAGCTTGAACCAAATCTGATCAATGCCATGAGTTATTAGTAATGTCCAATTCATTGAAGTTACGTGAGATCAGGGAGGGCAGATCCAAACTGGGAGGATTAGCCATTCTGCTAACCCACACCATCCTGCCCTGCACTGAGTGGATTCCTGTGCCTTTTGCTCAGCTGGTGTTTAAGGAATGTGACCAGCAGTGAAGATTGCTGTGTGGCCATTGCAGGATGCATGGAGGGATGGGAAATACATTGGAGTGAGGAGCAGAGGAAGGAAGAGCTGGGAGTGTCACTGTAGTGGGGATGAGGCAGAGTGGGGAAAAGTGGTATGGGATCCATGGAAAAGCAGCCTTCATCCCTGACTGCTCACATAGCAGCAGCTGCCACTGTAATTGCAAATATTGATGTATTTTCCACAGCTTCTTTTCAAACACACAGCCTGGGGTTTTTTGTTTGGGTTTTTTTTTCACTCTTTATAACACAAGTGATTTTCACATCATGCAAGGAAAAGCACTTGGCTGAGAAGTGTTGTGTAATTTCTGTTGAGATCTCACAGCAAACCAAGCACATATTTATTAATTAAGGCAAAGGATGTTTGACACAAACAATAGTGTGATGATTTAATATTGTGTTGTCTTCTAAAATGAACTCAGTATTGAAGTGACCACAGTCTGAACATCCTGATAAGTTCACAGGACAAAGCATTTCTCTAAAATAAGTGGGAATTTAGCTCTGGCTGTTTCTGCAGACTGTTGGAATACCTGGAGAGCACCTGTGAAATGCCCATTGGCTTGAACACCAATTTAACAGAGGAAGGTGCTCTCATTTCCTTCTCCTGAGTGTACCTTTGAGTCTCAGAGCAAGCAGGATTTCAGGGTACACACAGTGCTGTGCCCTTGTGCCCAGGCACTGATCTCCCTAAATATTTTGCTTTCACTAATGGGCAAGTTGCTAGCTGAGAAAATTCAGTTCTGGTGAAAATAGCTGGATTGTTACTTTAGGGGATTTAATGTTGGTTTTAATAAGTGACCAGAAAATTCAAACCATCTGGAATTGAGAGTCTATCTCTGTGTAGTGCTAGAGGATCCTCCTCAACTGATGGAAAGAGCTCTGCCATTGCACAGAGTGACTTTGGGAAGCAGAGAACTCAGGTGCTCTGAAAGATAAATACCTCCAGTATATTTCTTTGTTTTATTTGCAAGACTAACTCTGCTTTCACTGATTAGGAATATCCTTCACCTGGTAGAGGTGAAGAAAACTCTCTAGATGATTTACATCATGTCTCGAGATCAAACCTTCAAAGGTCAGAGAGAAAGGCCTTAAGCAAGGAAAGTGTGATTTAGCCCTCTATAAATGCTACTGTTATTAGTGGCATTATGTCAATGTAGGTGACTTCTGGTTGCATATTTAATCTTCCTGAGCTGTGACTTGACTTTACTGAGTAAAAAATCCCATGTAATTAATTCCTTTTGGTATCTTTCTATGTTGTAACCTCTCAGAAGTAAAGAAACCTGTGCCTCATGGTATTTCATAAATACCTGGTTCATGCCCTGTAAAGCCCTGACTGGCTGCAGCATCTAGCTTCTGCTGCTGTGCAGTTTTCCTCCTGTCCCCATGGCACACTGCTCTGGGGCTGTGTTGAATTTTCTCCCCCTGTAGCTGGTTAGCATTGCCTCTTAGCTACGGTTACTTTCTCTCCATTTCCATACTCCTTTCACCTCTCCCTTGACATTCCTCTCCTCATCTTTTGCTCTCTGGATATTTTTTTTTCCCAGTTCCTTGCACTTGGGAGTAGCAGTCACTTCTGGTGAATGAAATGGTACTGCTGTTGCCCCCTTTTGGGGTGTCATTTGAGTTACTGGTTATTATATTTTACATGGTGTGGATATGACCAACTGTCTTGGTTTGAAAGACAGATGTTTGCCAAGGAAGGTGAGAACTTCCCTTGAAATAGACCATTACATGAAGTTGTACCTGCTGCTCCACTTTCTGGACTGGCACCCCTGCTCCTTCCCCTGTGCTTGCAGCTCCTGGCAATTTTGGCTGGAAGAATATCCCTGGATGTGCCACCGTCCGTGTGGCACAGAGAGGTGTTCCTTGGAGCAAGGAAAAGGCACTTGGTGAAATGCAGTTTGCTGCTTTTTTGAGCAGAGACGAAGGTGTCTGGTTTGTGGCCATCTCTGCTTGCTGGGAATTGCCGACTTTCTCCCTGTCGGCTGGAGGCTCTCTGGCACAAATCCATTCTGCTGTCGGGTGCTGGATCTCACCCTCTCTGTGTGTTTTCTGGTCGCAGCCATCCTTGGGCAGATGCCATTTAGACACTGGTCCAACTCATCAGACAACTTGCTTTCCTGCTCAAGGCCTTGGACTTCAGTCAAGTTAACCTCTGAGAAACGCTCTCATCTTCAGTCGGCTGCAGGAAGGATTTCATTTGTGCTGCCTTTGCTTTTCAGTATTTTTTCCCCTCGTAATGTATATATATTGTGTATACACCTATATAGGTAGGCACACTCTATCTACTTAAAAATATGCACTCTGTGCTCTATGTAATCACACACACATGCATTAGTTTATCTGTCTGTCTGTACATCTGTACGTATGCGTATTGTAAATCTTGTAGGAGTCATACTCATTTTTCTCTCAGAGATTTTTTTTTTTCTCCTGGAGTGTTCCCTGAGCCAGGGTTTTGTGGTTTGCCCCATTTTTCCCTTTAAAATCCATTTTCCAAGAACATCTAAAATTACTAAGCTGTTTATTCAGTTGCCTTTTAATGTCTAGAACCTTTGCAAAGAAATATTCCAGAGCAGCTATTTTCAGCTACCTTTTTCATACCTACTTGTGTTTTGTGCTACTTTACTTGTAGTTTCCATGACAATTATCCCCAGAGTTAGAGGCAGCCTTGCCCTCCATTGCTGTTTTGCAAAGCAGCCATTGCTCTTGCCCATCTGAGACTCTGAGTGCAGAAGTTCATGTTTAATACAAGTTTTTATTTTCACAGCTTCTCTATATCCCACTAGCACTACTTGGATTCTGCAGGTTGCTGTAATATATATTGCATCCTGCCTATTTGCCATGGGAATGATCTGGAGGGCAGAGACATCCCATCCTCAGAAGGAGAAGCATATTCTGGCTGGTGGAAGAGGACACAGAAGGACTCTCACAAAAGATTAGGTTCACCTGGTGCAAGGTAACCCACTGCCCCACAGTGCAGGGGAGCCAGGTTTGGTTCCTGGTAGGATGAAAGAGGAGGATGGGCACAGTGGGTTTGTGCCATGTGTGGTGCTGGTATGTGCAGAACCTGAGCCCTGGCTGGCTCCTGGCCCCTCATCCCCCAACACCAGCTCCCCACTGGGCATAGCCTCTCTTTGGCCACATCCTCCCTCCTGGGCACAGGATGCCACTTTCTTCCTGCACAGTTGTTCAAACATAAAAATAATGTATTTTTAATACTTTGAACTGTATACTGTTCAATATATATTTCAATATCTTTTAATGTTATTATGATTTTGGTGTTTTCCTCTTGCTCATTCCCTTTTTCCTGTTTTCCCCATCCCACCTCCAGTGACTCACAGCAATTTTTGAAGTGCCCAGCAGCAATCCTTTGATATATTATCCTCATACATTTCCTTATTATCCTTATCTATTCAGTCTGGTACGTGTAACTGAGCTTTCTGTATGATCTACTCTCAATCCCGCCAGTACCTCCTCACCGTTTCTGTGCATTTTTTTTTCTTTAGTTGACTGTTTCCTTCCTATTTTCCATGTGCTGCCTCCTTTCATTCTTACCTACTTGCATCCTTTCCACCCACCACCCCCAGTTTCCTCTCCTGAATCCACTTAAGTGTAATCTAAAACATACTGCTTGAAAGTGGAAGCCCAGAGAAATATTTGCTCTGGCTCTCACTAGCACCTCTCAATGCCAGTGAGCTCTGGGACAGTGGATTCTCAGCCCTGCAGTAAAATGAGCTTTTCCTGTAAGTTTAAAATTTGATTCTTTCTCACAAGCTACAGTCAAAGTGATTGTCAGCTCAAAAAGTACCTTTTAACTAAATTCAAATGCATTCAGAGCAGATTTTTGAATTTCCACATGATAAAACAAATTACAATTAGCAGCTTGTTACTGAAACAGAAAACATCCAGAATGCCACAATATTTGAAGTGATATTTTAAGGAAAAAACACAGATCAGAGAAAAAAGCTTCCTAGTCCAAACTGATTATCTTCTTAAAGAGTCTTAATTGTTTGTAAGATAAATGGGAATGAAGAACTAAGGGAAAGAGAGCTCTTGCAGAGAGAGTGCAATCTGCCATAGCACATGAGCTGTGAGTGATTCAGTACTGAATAGCCCCAAATTACCAACCTGCCCCCCCAAATGGCACCACTGACCAATGGCCCAAATGCCACCACCGACTAATGGTTTGTAGTGTGACAAGGGAGGCTGAGAGCTCCCATTTTAGGTGACTGTGGGATAATGAATGCAGCTGCTGGTTACTGAGAGCAGCTCTTCAAAGCTTCTGAAATGTTTGTTCATCCTTGTATTTGCTGTTACTCCTCTCATCCTTAGTCAGATGAAATGTAGGGTTTTGCAGTCACGTGGGGTGAATTGCTGGCTAAGTTCCTTGACTTGTTCCACTGGCTGCTGAGGTGATGTGCATAGATGCACTTTGTCAGTCTGATCCTTGCACTGTGTATTGCTCACTGTGAGATCCAGCCCAGCTGCAGCAGGGCTTGAGGCAATATTCCTTGTCTGATGTGCCTCACCAGAGACACCCCCTTGGGGGTACCTTTGGCAGTAAGGGGTTAACCTCCCTTTCCTGAGGATCACTCATGTTTGATGTTCTCCTGTCCCCATGCTCTGCTGTGTATCCAGCCCCAGCTCCTTGGTACAACCTTGGTAAGAGCTCCATTTCCAAAATGCTCCATGCTCAGGGCTGCACCCAGCAGCACAGCAGCTGGTTGTGCCAGGATGCCCAGCTGGACTCCTCCATGGGCAGTGAGTGGCTGGTTGCCTGATTTGACAGTGTCTATCCACATCTCCTCCCAGCTCAGCCTGGATTTTGGATGGGCTATGGGGGAGTACAAGCAGTAGCAGAAGAAATTAGAGGAAAGAAAGCAGTGGAGTTCCAACCTGTACATTGACCAGCCCCCACCATGCAGCACAGATTTGTCTCAAAGCATTAGCCAGGAGTGGGGCTGGGACCCCTAAAAAAAGGGCTAGGGTGACAAGGGAGACAAGGAAGAGAAAGGGAAGGTAGCCAGGCTGGTGAGGTGGGCCTGGAAATTTCATCTGGAACTGAAGCTCCCAGACTGCATCTTTCCCTGTGTGGTTGGACTTGCCGCAGTGCCCCAGGGATGTGGATTTTGGAGGCAGTCATTCATGCTCTTCCCTAGCTATGGTGTTTATGGCCTGCTGTGGTTTTGGCACACAGTTCCTATCTCAGCTTCTCCCCAGATGCATGGTTTGGGTATGAAGGTTCCCTGTGGCACGGGGGTCTGCTCCCTCCCACGGAGGGCTGCGTGGGCATTGTCACTGGTTACTTTTCCAGAATTCCTTTCCAATGAAGATGGAGCCAAGGTGTGGCTGCCCTGCAGTCCCTTCTGTTGGTACAAGGCAGCTAATATTTTAATCCAAGTTGGACTAATGATGAAAATGTGCTGTACACTGGAAAGAGATGTCTCAAGCACACACAAGCCTGAGAAGCAAGGAGGGAATTTTTCATTTGGCAGAATAACATGCATAGTGAGCACTCTTGTTTTTAATAAGCTCACAAAGCTTTCTTGAAAGCTAGGGATTTTTTTTCCATCCTGAACACATGAGGTATTTTCATTTCATAATGAATGTATGTTACATCCAACTTCCAGAAAGCCTTTCACATGAAAAAAAAATAATAGCAAAGAATATTTCAGATGCTGAAGTGAACAGGGTGGAAGTAATGAAACAAAATGCTGGAATATTTGCTCTGTGCTTAGAGATTGTGTGGCATCTTGTATTGTCTGAAACAGCACCAGATAATAATCATAAGTGCAGATCTCTCAGACTGGGGCAACAGGGAGAGGAGCCAATCTCTGTGTCTCCATAGAGCTGGAAGAAATTTCAGATATTTCTGTTTGTCTGCAGAACAGCTGGGGACTTCTCAGACATGAATCTAATTAAGCATATTCCTTGCTACAAACACTTCAAGTCCTATTTCTGAGATCCAAATGTCTTTCTGAAATGAAGCCTTAGGAATATTGCTTTCATGCAGCCTGCTTTTTCTAATTTGGTCTGGGCAAAATTAAATTACAGTTATAAGCTCAGAGGAGAATTTACTGCAGTCAATAATATTGATTGATATTTGGGTATCAGCGTAATGCCATGCATTAGTGATAGCTGAATTTAATCCACAGGCCCACGAGGGCTGCCAGCAGCAATGTGGGTATTGGATTGGTCAGGCTGGGTGACATTTGACATGCCTGGTCCCCTCCATCCAGCAATGGGTGTCCTCCCCACCATTTGGCACTAGTGCCTGTCCCTGCCTCCTGGCCTGCCCTGGGTTTGCAGGTGGTCAGGCTAGGACCAAAACTCAAATATTAAATCTTTTTTTTTTTTTTTCCTCCTCTCTTTGCCAAATCCCAAGGTTTAAAACAGAGCATTTATTTTCTCAGTAGAGAAAAGGACTTCCCGCAGCAAGGGGCTTAACTGGAGCTATTTCATTCTGCTGGGATGGGAAGTGGTGCAGCCCGGCTGCCTGAGCACAGTGTGAGCAGCTGGGGCTGCAGCCTGTGGCATAGCCCTGCTCCCTCTGGCACTGGGCATGCTGAGATCCTTCAGCTGTTTGCATGGCACAAAGCCCTCGTGGCACAAACTCTCCTGCATGGCTCTGTGGACTGGCTGCTCATCTGGTAACCATGCCCAGAAGAGAGGGCAGCTCTGCCCAAATCAGCCCTGCCAGGCCCTCTCTGAGAGCCCGCGGGAGCCCCAGCCCCACCACAGCTCTGCAAACCATTAACTTCCAGTCTGCAGCCGCTTTGTTTGAAACTCTGGGTTTCAAACCAATCCAGAACAGAATGAACATTCATTCCCGCTTGCTTTCTTCTGCTTGTTTTGTGGCATAAGATTGCCACTGACTTCTCTGCTGCGTGTGGAAGCCCTCTCTGGAATTCTTGCAGATTTGAAGGAATCTCTTCCTGCTGATATTGCAGGGAATACACTAATCTGAGCAAAAATCCCAGTATTGATGCATTCGTTAGAGTTTTCATCTTTGTCTTGCTGTCTTTATTCCATTCTTAATCCAGTCGAAGCCAAGCATGAGGCTTGCAGGAGGCTGGTCCTAGGCTTCAGGTCCTGCTCTCTGACAATCTCACAGCCATGGCAAGGCTCATTGGCAAATTGAGCACATTTCCTCAGACCCATCTCATGCAACTGGAAAAAACAGATAAGCTTTCAGTCACATAAGCTTGGGTCTCTTATACGCAAAGTTATTTGTCTGTGCTCCTCAGAGAGTTTGATTTGTGTTCATTTGCATGTACCAAGTATAGTGAAACCCAGTGAATTCTCCTGACATGTTTTCACTCCTGCAAGAAACATGATGGGAAGTGGAAGATACGATCATCTCCCTCCCTAGTGGCATCAGTAAGTATCACACATATCAGATTAAACCCTTGACATTTTTCCAACAGTGTGAAATTTGCTTGAAGATGCTGGAAAATGAGTTATAGATGTGAAAGCAAGTCTTGGAATATGAATGCAAACGTGTTAACCCTAAAACCAGTGTAATTTGCTTTTTCTGAAATCCTGGTGTGTGAAGCTGGAGGTGCTGGCAGGGAGAACTCCCACCACAGAGCCTGGGGGTGAGTAAGATGTGGGCCATGAGACAGAAATGCCTTTTGAGTAGTGATGGGTAGCTAAATCCTGCCGAGTGATCCTCGGGGATGCACCCCAGCAGTGAGGGGGGACATCACTTGGGGGTGCCTGGGTGGTGTCAGGTGTATTCCTGCCCCAATAGTAAGGTGCAAATTCCTGTGTCATTGTGGCTCCTGGGGAGAGCTCTGCATGAGAAAAAAATACACTTTTCACTTAGCTGAAAAGATAAAATCCCTCAGATGTTGCTGCAGTATGATCATCCACCTGCGAAAGATTTCAGGAAAGATGCAGGTCAGTTGGGGGTTTGAGGTGCTCTTGTGGGCAGGACTGAGCCTTTGAGGTAGAATTTAAGTCAGGACTCCTTTGTGTCTTAAAATGAGACTGGTTTTAGTGTTTTTACTGCAAAAACTCTCCAGAAGGTTTTCAGACACTTCTCCCCCTTTACATGCTGAAACTGAAAGGCACACTAGGGTAATGAGTTCGGATTTTCCATGCTTGCATTTGGGATCTGTCGTGTTCTGATGGTGAAACCTCATCCTGGTAGAGTAACCCCATTTGAGCATGGCACATCCCACGCCATCACACCACGCCATGTCCCATGGCACATCAGTCCCTGTAGTGGGGATGGTTTATTATCCCATACCATTTTTGGGGGTTTTGATCTATTTTGTTTCATTTGTGCCCGGAGTGGCTGCTGTCCCCGCCCCAGCCCCCATCCTGCCCGGCTCTGGGGCTGTTGCAATAAATGGGAGCGAGCTGGGGTTTCTGGAGGGAGTTGGGTGCAGGGTGAGAGGCAGCCCTTCCTTTGAGCATGTTGTTTTCCACTGGACACACATGGCTGGTACCTCTGACCAGTGATCCTGCTGTTTCCGTAGGTTTTGCCTGCTGCTTTTTGGGTTTGGTTTTTTTTTTTTTTTGTTTGGGGTTTTTTGGGGTTTTTTTTGCTTTGGCACTGTGACTGAGCTTGCCAGCTTGGCTTCTTTTGCTGCTCTGCTGTGGGGAAGCCCAGAGCCAGTGCGTGCCCTGCCCAGACTTGGGAACATCCTTGTTTTCCCACTGGGAGCTGCCCCCACCCTCCACACAGCTTGGACGCAGGGATCAGCCAGCACTGGTAAGAAATCCCAAAGAGTGTCTCTCTCTGCCATGTTTGGGAGCTGGGCTGCTGCTGCCCAGTCCCTGCCTTGCCTCTACTGCTGTTTTGGGTTTTTTTTGCAACACTGGAGCTGTTTCACCCTCTGCCTGCCGGGAGGTCCTGCGGTCTGGGTACACCTGCAGAGTTTCTGCTGCCTCTTGCTTGTCGCCCCGGGGAAGCCCGCCCGGTCATTCCAGCTTGCTGCTTCAAAGCTTTCTTGCTGCAGCCCCTTTCGCTATCCAGAGGGGCACCGGGACCGGCTGTCCCTGTGTGTTTGTACAGGCAGCCCTCTCTCCATCCCTTTTTGCCGGCCCGCCCGCCATTACCGTGTGAGGGAGGGGCCGAGCCCGCGCCACAGCGCCCCCTGCAGGCGCGGGGGAATCATCGCACCCCTGCCCGGCCCGGAGCCAGCAGCGCCCCTGGCGGCCGGGCCCGGAACTGCAGCAAGGGGACGGTGCCCGCGGCCGGGAGGGGCCGGGACCAGGTTTGTGCAGGGGGGTAAGCTCCACGATCTCAATAGCTAGCATTTATTCAATCTTTTGTTGTCAATAAACAGTTGGTTTTCTTCACTTTCACCCCCTGTTGTCCATTTCTCTCATTGGCAGAAGAAAAGAGAGATATTGAAGCCCTTTCTCCTTAGAGGAAATGCTCGTTCCAGGGCATTTTCTCCTGAAATTTGTATCGAAACTGAGACAATCCCCTTCTGCCTCCTCTGTGGATATGCACAGGGCAGCAGTAAGCAGCAGCAGCAGAACAAAAGCTGAGCGACACAAGAAATATTGTGCATTTTAAGGAACTGACTAATTGTAATCCAGAGGAATTGTTGAGGCAATTACACTGTTCAAAGTGGTTTCAATGCCTCTTATTAATTTCTTCTGCATATCCTCTTACTCCCTTGGAGATGACCAAGACAGAAGTTGATTGCAACTGCTGCTTGTGAGAGTGCAGCGGTTCCTTGGGAGCCATTAGGGATACAGCATCTGCTGGAGTTGCCATGGAGATGCCAAGACTGATTGTAAGCCAGGTGAAGTGCTCCTGCTGCTGCTGGCTCATCCCTCCTGGGGGACATGGCCACACAGCGTGACACTGGGATGGGAAGAACAGCAGCCTCAGCCTGGGCAATTGTGCTGCAGGGAGGGAGCAAAGCCAGGGGCTGGTGGCTGGAGCAGGACCCATTACCAGAGTGGTGAAGCTGTTGGGAGCAATACAGACAGCTCCAAGATCTACATTTGTAAAAGGAGATTGCCCACAGGAGGGGTTTGCGACACCAGATCTCCATCCCAAATATCCTGGGTCAAGCCTTTTGCAGGTTCTCTCTGGTTGGTCTCACTGACCTGGCCAGGAGTTGCTCCAAGGGAGCTGTGGTTGTCACTGGGTGTTTATACCCAGAGAAGGAGGAAGAGGTAACCTTTTGTGGTTGTGTTGTAGCAGTGAGAAATCTGGTCTTTCAAAATCTGGCAAGCACAGTGTGACTTGAAGTACAGTCTGAGCATAAATTAGCTGTGAACACATTTGTCTGTGGCAGAGGGAAGGTGGCTCTTTAGCAGCAGGTGGTTTGGCTTGCTTTTATGCAACAGATATTCTGTCTTCACTTAATAAACAGATAAAAGGGTGATGCAGTTGACATCAGGCTCATCTATTCTGAGATCTGGCATTTGGGAACACAGTTTCACTGCCTGGATTTGCCCGGAGCGTGTGCCATTTCACAGGCAGGAAGGTCCTTCACTGTTAATAAATTTTGACTGAGATTTAATTGCAAGATAAGTAGGTGCCCTCTGTGCCCCAGCTTTTCACTGCAGCCATTGCCTGCATTTGTGGTTTGCCCAAAAAATCAGACTTGCACCCAGTGCTGCCCTCTCCTTTCAGGGTCCAGTTTCAGGAGAGCTTATCAGACCACTAGGGCACTGACTAGGATGTACCTGCTCTGTGGGTGCCATTACTTTATATACATCCCACTTTTTTATCTATCTATCTATCTATCTGTCTATCTATCTATCTATCTATCTATCTATCTATCTATCTATCTCTGGATATATATATCTCCTATTTTATAAATATCCTGCCCTATCACCTCCTTTGAAGGTTAAAACAGTTCTTACATATTTCAGTCATCAGAATGAAGGTCAAGAATCCTTTTTTTTGGTCTTCTTTTAAGAATGGTAATAGAAAAAAAATATTACCAGATATGAAAACAGGGTCAAAAAGCTGCAGATAAATGGGACAGAGCATCAAGTGAAGTGACAGGAGACCTAATTATGGGATTGAAGCTGTGGCATGAAATAGGTAAAAATCTCACAGGAATTTGTATCTCTTTTTTTTTCCCCCCAAGAACTTCAAATGCTCTTTTCTTTTCTCACCTGAGCCTTTTAGAAATCAGTATATTTTTAGCTCAAAGTTGGAGGCAAGGACCAAATGGCCTTGGCATGAAACGTTTCAGCTATCCAAAAACAGTTGGAGAGGTGTTTGCATTTCCCTCCTGGTATTCAGAACTGGGTGACTGACCTTGGAAATGTGGGGGAAGTCAAGGAAAGCCATTGGGCTTTTTTCCTACCACTTTAAATTGGAGTTTATAATCACCACCACCACACATCCAGTTGTACTTTATACCAGCTGCTTGCTTCATGTGCTTAATTTAGAAGGGCAAAATTCTGTGGCACCAAAATATTATACCATGATTGCAGCTATCAGTTTCATCCTCGCTGTGTGTGGGTGGGATGGGCCATGTGGACCTCTGGTGGGAGGTGTTCCATGGCAGGGGAAGTGGAACTGGGTGATCTTTGAGGTCCTTTATAGCCCAAACCATTCTGAGATTCTGTGTTTGCAGAGTCGTGTTTGCACACCCAGGAGTGACCGTTCACATTCACGCTCAAGTGCTGCCCATCAAAAGGTTCAAACTTGCTGGTGCAAGTGGAATTTGTCAGGATAGATGGGTCAGCCAGCCTCAAACCTCAGAAATTCAGGCTTCTGAAATACAGAGACACACAGACTGAGGGAGAAAATTAACAACCAGGTTAAGGTTGAGAAAATGCCCCCCGTGCTTTGTGCTGTGCTGTGAGAAGAGTAAGAAGCGTGTGCTCTGCAGGTGGGCACAGGCCTGGGAAGATGCTGGTGGGCAATCCATTTGCACAGTCCTGTGCTGGGAAAGTGATGGTAACGCACCAGTGAGAGGGAAATATTACTTTGTGGGTGTGTAGTGTCCTCCCACTGCTCCTGAGGCTCCTCATTTCACAAGATGCTATGAATAAATAATGCAGTATGAAAATACAGGCAAGGTGTTTATCAGGGCTGTTGATGGAAGCACATCTGGAGCTGATTTGGAACTGGCTGTTCTGCCTATAGGTTAGTGTAGTGGCTTTTGGGAACATCACTTCTCTGGAAAACCGTGCATGCTGGTGGGGAGAGGGTATCACACTGGTGCCAGAACATGCTTATCTTTAGGGAAGAGTACTGGGAAATCTTCCTTGCACTTTGGTGAAATGATTACTGCCTTATCATTCAGAGCTTGAAGGATATATCCATGCTGTTATTATAACATGTTATTTCTTCACAGTTTCTCATATGGAGGCTGTGATATCTGTGTGTGTATGTGCAGGAGAGAGAGAGCCTTGTGCCTCTGTAAATGAAAATCCATCTGTTTCCTGTGCTGGAGGTGGATGCTCAGTGCCAGGCAGAGGCTGCTTGCTCTGGTGGTCACAGTGAGCAGTGGTCAGTTGAAGGTGTGAAGCTGCAGGCACCAGGAGGGTGCTGTACCCGTACCTGCTGTACCTGTCTGAGGACAGAGATGTGGCTCCTGTATCAACCTCCCAGATCCTAAAGCTGCCCAAACCAGCAGCTCAGGGTACCTGGAAGGTTCCCTGTTTCTGTAGCAGAGCTCGTTGCTGGTTCTGTGGGGAGAGAATCCAGATGGAAACAAACCAGGGCCATGCTGGGGGGCTTACACCTCTGTTCCAGCCCAGAGAGCAGGACCTTGGCAGCCTCCTCTCACCGGCTCGTGGAGAAACACTGGCCCCCCGACAGACCCTCAAAGCAGTTTCTTTATTCCCAGCAAACCTGGGGATTTGAACTCCACTTTGATGCCAACAGGCAGGGACCTGCTGATGGTGCTGGAGGAGATGCACATCCCAGTCCTCCCAGTCTTTATCCAGGAGGAGCTGGAGGTGCCTTTTTTGTTGGCGGCTGCACTGCAGTCTTTCAGGCTTTAGCAATGACAAGTGAGTGGGTGAGTGGGGATCTACTGGGATATGGAACCTTCTCTGCCAAGAGCAGAGTGACAGCCTTCACAGAGACCCAGAGGAACACTGTGAGCTCTCCATCCAGCAGGTTGTTAAAAAATCATTTTCATGAGAAAGCAGAAATCCTGCTCTTAGAAAGACTGTGTCACTTGCTAACCGGTGTTTTCCCCTTCCAACCAACTCCTGTCACATGGAGGATGCTCTGATTGTCTTGCCAAAAGATAGGCCCAGGCCACACCAAGGGGAAAGGGTTCCTGCAGGCACCAGCCCTTTTTTGTTTTTGTAATGAACAAAACCTCAGACTTCTGGGGTCCACATGTGCAGGGACAATGGCACATTTTCCTCTCTGGACAGAGGATTTACCTCCTGGAGAGGACCCTATTCCCAAGCACTTGGTGCTTACACCATCTCTGGAAATGTTTGATCTTGGAGCCTCACCTGCTGCCTTCAAGCCTTGGCACACACTCCTACTCAATTTTCTATTATTTTTGCCCATTCTTTAGCTTGTTTCATTCTTCATCCCAGTTTTCTTCTGCACATGTGATTGAATCCAATACTGCTCCCTGCCTGATTATGGAGATCTGGAATATTGCATTGAACTATGATTTTAAAACTGTCACTTGTGAAAAAAAATTGCATTACATGTGGAAATAAAATCAAAATCTAAATTTCACTGAAAGGAAAAATGAGGTTTGAGCAATTTTCATTGTAATCTTCATGTCTTAAACCCATCTCAATATTCTAGCAATAATTTTGGGTTGTTTTGACCTGAAAGAATCAAAGTCTTTCTTTTCTGACAAGGCTGACAGATGCTTTGACTGATGATAGCAAAAATCAGGTCTTTTAGTCTAAGAAATGTTACAACATGATTTGCATACAAACAGACTGAGACAAGCTCTTGAAAACTCTTGCACTTGCAAATCCTGACATTGGAGATGAATAAAAGAAATTTTATTCCCTGAGCCCAGTGGATGCTCAGCAATAATGACATTGTCATAAACATTGGCTTGAAACTCCAAATTATGAAAGTGAAACTGGGAGATTTTTGCCTTTTCCCCCCTAGACAGTCTCTCCCCACCCTCTTCCAGCTGTTAACAATCTAGGAGCATTAAAGGCAGGGATCTCTGGGGCTGCAGTGGAGCCCTGTGGGGAGCCAGGCTTGTTTGCTCCAGTTCTCTGTGCATCCCAAATCAACTTCTCCTCTTTGTATCTTTTGCCGTAAACAATTACCTTCATAAATATGCAACGATTTGCTTCCTCTGAGCAAAACCCTTTACTGTCACAACTGGGCCAGGTGGTGAAGCCAGGCACACTTATTCCCAGCACTGTGAGTTCCAAAATCAACTGCTAGAAGGCCAAGTGTTGGGAGAGGAGGCAGCTCTAGTGCCCAGGGGCTGCCCGCTGCCTTGCTGTGTGCCCAGCGAGGAGAAAGCTTCTCCCCTTCCCCTTCCTCTTCTCCTTTGCCTTTCTGCTTTTCCCTTTCCCATTTATTTTGCCCTTTTCCCTTTGCATTTCCCTTTATTTACCTTTTCCCCTTCCCTTTCCCCTTCTTTTTCCCTTTTTTGCTTTCCCTTCAGGCTGGCAGACCCCACCTGTGCTGGCAGCTGAGCCATCTCCACCCCGGGTTGGGGCCACACCAGCACTTTTGGAGGGTCTCATTGATGTTCCTCACACTCAAACTCTGCTGTGCTGAGGCCTGGCCTTCCAGGCATATAAAAAAAATGCCATGTCATCCATGTGTTACCTGAGGATGAAGTTTTAATTTAACTCCTCAGCGGTGGGTGAGCAGAGGGGTGCAGAGCTGCAGGGGAACACAGGGCAGCATCGTATCTGTTGGACCAAAATCTTGATATTTTTCATCTAAGCCACAAGGATTTTGCAGTGATTCTCCCCTTTGCTCCCCTCTGCTCCCCTGTGGCCACATGAACAGTGAGCAGTGTAAGATGGAAGTGTTTCACTCAACATTTTAAAACTGTTTGCTACAGGAGTCTATGAATTTAGTAAAACTTTCTAAATATTCACAAACTGCTCAGCAGGCACATGCTGAAGAATAGAATGGATTGAGGGGGCAGGATTTACTATTTTGAAGAGTCATCACATAAATGATTCAGCAGCTAATGTGCCCAGCTGTGTTTACTGTCCTGGGCCAGGAGCTCCAGAGACTGCTGCTCCCAACAATGAGCAATTCTGCTGCTTTGGCTTTTGGTGGAGAGTCAAGGTCAGATCTAAGCCAGGCAGATGGGGCAGGAGGATGGGGGGAGGCTCATTGGAAGCATCTGACAGGAAAAATCTCCATTGGGCCAATATATGAATGGCCTTTCCAACAGGCACTCTGTGCATTGTGAACGAGCAGTGATAATTACAGAATTGCAGTGGCTCCAGATGTTTTGTGTATGTTTCAGTCTTCATTTCCTTGTTTTCTGTGCTGAGTTACTTGGGATACTGAAAAATGTAAATAATGAATATGTGATGAGCAGCAAGAATGAATCCCTGCCCTGCCTCCCTCTTCCAATAAAGTTAATTAATCCAAGTACCAAAATAAAAACTGCTTGAGTCTGCTCCAGCATTAGCCATGAAAGCATTCTCATGAGCAAATAATTGACAATTAAGGCCCAACTTACAGAAAAGAAGGAAAAAACCCAAGTTGAATAGAGCTAAAGCTCTATAGCAGCAAGGATCTAAGGGAGGAAACAACTCTGATAGAAATTTCTGGCATGCAGTGCCAACAAAGCTGGCTCAAACCCTGAGCTGCTGGTTCAAATCAGAACTCTTTTGCCAGCCTCCTTCACCCCAGATTTTTAAGTTCCTTGTTGTTAGAAGCGTGATTGTGCTGGAGGTTTGGAGATGGGGAAACTGAGGCACAGAGCACACGCAGAGCCAGCAGGATCCCTGTGTTTGGGGTGGGAGTGGATTGCCTGACTGGGTTTGTTAAAGAGCAGGGCATGTGCTGATGTATTCACTGCCGAATGCACAGCCAGCCTGGCTCAGGGCTGGCTTTCTCCTGGGTGTTGAGTTGGGATCCCAGTGCAGAGGGCTGTGCTTTTGACTGCAGGAATTACACGGGATACATATACATACAGATATATACTGTGATCTGATGTGTGCTCTTCAGAGTTTAATGCTTTATTTAGACTGAATAACTTGCTTCACAGGGCTTTGTTTATCCATTTTAATAAATCATCTCTTTCAGCGAAATCTTGCCTTAAGATTTGATCATATCCAGAGCCTCTCAGAGCACAGCAGATATAAATATTTGCTTTTACAAGGCGAGAGCTCTCCTGAGAATGCTTTAGCAACTGACTGGGTTTGCCTAAAACAGGGAAACTGGTAATTTGCTGAGTGCTTAATAAGAAGTGAAGAAGCAGAAAGGTGGAGCTGCCTTTGGTCACTGACCTAAGGGCCAGTGTCCCATAGGTGGGTAAAGCTGTGACCTGGCTTCCTCTGCTCCTCCCAGCTGAGGATGAAGCCTGGCTGCAAATGAAGCTGATGCTTTAACAGGGAGGGAACACATAGCACAACACTGGAGTCCATTGTTGATGGACAGAGGCAACAAATTCAAATAATTTGAACTTTTAAATTTTTCTTCTCTCCTCAGAGAATCAGACAAGCATTCTTGGCATTAGAAAAGACTATAATAGTGTATTCCTTCCTTCCTTCCTTCCTTCCTTCCTGCCTCTCCCCTGCACAGATATGTCTCACCTTGTGGATGCTTTTGGGCCCCAGCTCTCCAGTGACTCCCCTTTGTCCTCAAACCAGATCTGAATTCCTAAATAGTTCTAAGGATCTAGGTTGAAAGTGTATTGCATTTAAAAAAAAAAAAAAAGGATAATCTTTAAAA
>VWZV01010105.1:620827-728175 GCA_013397155.1 Irena cyanogastra | reverse complement strand
GAGCACACGCAGAGCCAGCAGGATCCCTGTGTTTGGGGTGGGAGTGGATTGCCTGACTGGGTTTGTTAAAGAGCAGGGCATGTGCTGATGTATTCACTGCCGAATGCACAGCCAGCCTGGCTCAGGGCTGGCTTTCTCCTGGGTGTTGAGTTGGGATCCCAGTGCAGAGGGCTGTGCTTTTGACTGCAGGAATTACACGGGATACATATACATACAGATATATACTGTGATCTGATGTGTGCTCTTCAGAGTTTAATGCTTTATTTAGACTGAATAACTTGCTTCACAGGGCTTTGTTTATCCATTTTAATAAATCATCTCTTTCAGCGAAATCTTGCCTTAAGATTTGATCATATCCAGAGCCTCTCAGAGCACAGCAGATATAAATATTTGCTTTTACAAGGCGAGAGCTCTCCTGAGAATGCTTTAGCAACTGACTGGGTTTGCCTAAAACAGGGAAACTGGTAATTTGCTGAGTGCTTAATAAGAAGTGAAGAAGCAGAAAGGTGGAGCTGCCTTTGGTCACTGACCTAAGGGCCAGTGTCCCATAGGTGGGTAAAGCTGTGACCTGGCTTCCTCTGCTCCTCCCAGCTGAGGATGAAGCCTGGCTGCAAATGAAGCTGATGCTTTAACAGGGAGGGAACACATAGCACAACACTGGAGTCCATTGTTGATGGACAGAGGCAACAAATTCAAATAATTTGAACTTTTAAATTTTTCTTCTCTCCTCAGAGAATCAGACAAGCATTCTTGGCATTAGAAAAGACTATAATAGNTAAAAAAAAAAAAAAAGGATAATCTTTAAAATAAAATCCTCTGGAAGTGCTCTTAGTTAATGAGCTTTTCCAGCCATGGAGGATGGCCATCTAATAGGTGGCAGATAATCTTCAGGAGAACGAGGACAGCCTAGATTTCAAGAATAGCATAGTTGCATGTAAATGCAAGGAACTGGGAGCTTTTTTTAGCCTGAAAGAGCAAAGTTCATCAGCTACCAGGGCAATTCAAAGCCCAGGAGCCCAGACTAGCTGAGAGCTGGGGAGGGGGCACAGCAGCAGTGCCAGGTGGGTGCTGCCAGCCCCATACTGCATAGGCATGGATTTTTGGGGTATTAAATTGTGAGGATAAAAGTATGCCTGTTTCTTGGGAGCATTCAGTCCTTGCCAAACTGATGTAATTTATTGACCTTCCACCGTGATGCTGTCCCTCCCTTCATAAGCAACTGGGTTTGCAAAGCCACTGAGTGCTTTGGGCTATGCCAGAGCCACTTGAGCCTGTAGCAAATGTGGGATTATCTGTGGATGATCATTTCCAGACAAGGTGATGCTGAATATTTCTAACATTATACTTCTGATATTCCTGCAGAGGCTTTGCTCATCTCATTATGATGTATCTGCCAGGTTCAAGGCTTTTGGCTTTTGGCTTTCTGAAAAATAAGCCTTAGCGTGCTGGAAGCTTCCTTGCACTGCTCCAGTGACTTTTGGGCCAACATGTTGTCATGCTGGAGCATTTCAGTTGTTTCAGGGACCTTAGAGAGGCTGCCATGTCTGCTGGGGAACATGGATGTGAAGGATGCTGTGCTCCCACCACCACACAAGTCATGGCCAAGTGTGTGATGTGATCCTTGGCTGTGCAATGGAGATAAACACTAGCCCTTCCCATGGTAACTCTGGGTGGGTTTTGCCAAGGACATGCTGGAGAAAAAAAGGGGGAAAAAAGAGCTATTTTACAGAAGAAAATTGTGGTAGCAATAGACCTGATCAGATTTAATTTTGTGTGAGCAACAGCGACAGTGTGGCAGGCTGGCTCTGGCAGCACAGCTGTCTGCAGGAGCCCAGCAAAAAGCTTCCTGCTTGGCCAAACCAGGGAAACTGCAGGTGACCCCAGGGAAACTGGGGACCAGTGACACTCACCCCGAGCTTTAGGTGTCACCTTCACTCAGGTCTGGAGACGCAAAAGCACACGTCAGCACACGGCCTCGCTTCCGCGTGCAGCGGGCACAGAGAGGGAATCAGCAGGGCCAGATGGCAGTGGAGCAAGATTTTACAGACTTGTAGCTCCATCCCTCAAGCTCAGCAGGTTTGTCAGAAATGGTTAATCATACTCCAACTGGGCTAAGCAGAAAAAAAAAAAACCCTTCTTTTTTCTTTTTCAGTCATGTGCCTCAAAGTGTACTGGACTTCTGGAGCCCATATGAAAAATCAAAAGGGTTTGGAAGCTGCATTTGCATTTATTGCTGAAATTTGTACCAACTCTGACTTTCCTAGGAAATGTGACCTGCTGCTTTTCTGTGGTGCTGGTCGAGGATCCATCGGGGGGAGCATCACTCGAGAGACTCTCTTCTCCCCTATTTATTGCCCATCTGTTCCAATTCCAGCACTGCAATAAAACTGGGGTGCATTGCAGGGATGCAGAGATGCTCTGCAGTGAGAACCAAATTTTGAAGAGTTGCTTCCAGCAGTAAAACCAAATTGTGAACACAGGCACTGTGCCTGGGATTTTAGTAGAAAAATTGCATGTTGCAGAGTGCTGCAATTCTGCTGCAAGGAGTCACTAAACTTGTTCTGTTACCCCAGAGAGAGGCAGCAAGCAGGGAAAGGGGAAAGGCTGGGGATTAGTTTTTTACCCTTTGCTGAGCAACCCAAGCTCCTGCTGCACAAGAGCAGCTCAGCTGTACCTGAGCTGACAGACATCTGTTGTGCTTTTAATCACTGACAATGAATTAAACTATATTAAATTTCATATTAGCATATCAAATTCCAATTATATAATAACCCGAAGTTACAGTGTCATATTTGTCACTGTAAGAAATACTCCTATCCAGCTTAGCAGGTCTGTTTTAGAAAACATGGAAAAAAGTGTGAACTTCTAAGAAGAGGCTGTTATTTATACATTTCAGGTTGATAGTCTCCCCCAGTATGCCAGAGGCCCAGCAGGGATTTCAGCTGAGCTGTGCTTTTACCAGGTGAAGATTTCAAGACAACCTGGAAACATTCAAAAGCTGTGTGGATATGGCTCTTGGGAGTACCCTTTGGTGGTGAACATGGTGGTCTTGGGTTGTTCTTGCTCAATGATTTTAGAGTTTTTTTCCAATCTTAATGAATCTATGATGTGGCTTTTTTAACAACCAATAATGGGTCCAGGTGTTACCACACCAGGTCAGGTATGGTATGGTATTCTCCTGGTATGCAGGAGAAGCTCCTCCACCAGCTTTCCCTGCCCACCAAAACCATGTCAACGATGGAGCTGAGCTGGTTCTTGTGCTTTTATTGCAAGACCAGCTCAGTAAAAAATCAAGTTTTCTACTCATGATTAACCAACACTCCTGAAGAGCAAAAAATGTACACAAGACTCTTCCCTTTGGATGAATATTTCCATTTATTCCAACTGGAAAAAACATTTTTTTAAATATATTTATCATTTCTTTTTAAAGGAATAATAATTATCACATTGTCCTTTACAAACAACAAAAAAAACTCCTAGCAATAGTCTGTGGTATGGAGACATCCATCTTCTAGATTTTTCTGCATCTGCTGCTTTGAGTAGGCATGGGGGTGTCCCTGTGTGTGCCCAGGGCTGCCAGTGCCATCCCTGCAGCAGGATCCACATTCCCAGGGTGCAGGGAGGGGCTGGCTCAAGGTGCAGGGACACCCTGAGGTGCCAGCAGCACATGGGGCGAGGGCAATGCAGCTGGTCAAGCTCTCAGCCCTCCTGTGGCTCAAAGCCCAGCCTTATCTCAACCCCCACAGGTGCTCTGGGTGCCAAGAGCCCCTTTTGCAAACTTGCTCCTTCATGGGAAGCACTGGGACAACCTGGCCTTGGCTGGCAGCTGGGATGGCAGAACCCCAATGGATTAAAGCACACAGAGAACAAACTCACATCCACCAGAATACAACACAGCTGAGCCCTATGCAGGGGCCCTCTGCCACGGCCAGGGGCTGGGCTGAGCCCCCAGGGGACAAGCCCTGGCCACAAACAGCCCCAGAGGGGCTAGGGCATCTTGCCAGGCAGGAGGGGCCCACGGGGAGCAGTTTGCAGGTGTTCTCTTATGTCGTAGGCAGGAGGCAATACTGAGACTTCCACTTGGTAATGAACAGCAGTTAACCCAGGAGACTAGAGCACCATAAGACAAGTCTATATTCAAAACAACGTCATGCTGACATCACACAATTGCACCATTTACACTTTATTTACTCCAAATAATAGTTCAATGTTTAGTAAGTTCAGCGTTCTCTACAGAGGTGTGAAATTCCTTCTCCAGCTTTGGTAATTTACAATGTTGCAGACATTTGGTAGTTCTGGTCTTTCCTACTTAATAATAATTTTAAAAAAGGCCCTTTTGCATCTGTCAGGGGTTCCTCTATCTGACTGATGGAGTGTACCTGCAAATCATAGGCTTCAAAATGCCACTGAGGCTTGTGAAGATTTAATGAATCAAAAAACATCCTGTTTATTGACCAGGATCCAAACAAATGAACAAAAAAAAAGGGTTAAACCAAGAAAACCCTCTCAAAACCAATGAAAACTCAGACTCTCACTGATAAACTTAAGTCATGATGAAATGGAAAGGGGGGTCCAAAGTACTGTTTGGTTAGCTCTGACTGAAAACAATCCTGAACACGCATGCATTTTCCCAGTGACTCCTAAGATATAGAAATTCCTCTGATATTACAAAATACAAAAATATTTTCTCCAAACTCTCATTTACATCGCATTTACAACAATCATGGAAATAACTTAGGCTCCCACACTGTCCAAGAGACAAATCACCTACCAACGTGGCTAATGGAAAATAAAAATGTGGTGGAAAACAAAATCTACCAGCAAACTGATGCTGAGAGTCAACAGTGGCAACCAAAACGTACGGACAAACAGAGCTCAAGGGGGTGGCAGTATCTGGGAGAAGGAAGAGAAACTACTGGGTAAATATTACAGGCTAAAGTGAACTTTTAAACTTTTTATCTCCAAAGTAAGATGTGCAAAATATATTCACTGTGCCCAGGATTATGACTATTTATAGAAGCCGGTCTACAACCTTCTTAACAAATCCCTACTCTTCGGGCCTTTTTTTTTTGTTACAATAAAAGCACTTACATGATCTAAAACAGTGCAAGATCGTGAGTTAATTTACATTCTCCCAAGGTGCCTGGCAAGGATGCCATTAGGATATGATGCAGTTCTTGCTCTTCTGTCTTTTCCGGCTGTGCAACTGTCCCCTGGCCCCCACTGTGGAGGACTTGGGCATGCTGTACGAGCCGTACTTGTGCAGCAACTCCTCGCTGGTCACGTACCGGAGGCGGGCGGGCTGCGGAATCGGCTCCCCGAGGAAATAGCCCTCGTTGTCGGACTCCGAAGAGGAGGAGCAGGTGGAGCACCAGTCGTATTCGGCAAAGTAGGGCCCCCATCTCTCGCCCAAGTGGTTCTGCAAGGCAAGATCCGACACCGTCCGGGGACAGTGGCCGTAGACATCCCTGCAGGGACCCTGCTCCACCGTCTCCCTGCAGCTCCTCTGGTGCACGAAGGGGTCGTAGTCGTCCCTGGCTCGGAGCGAGGGTCTCTCCTTGAGGCGGTAGCACTGCTCGCTGGCCAGGTGCAGGGCGTTGTCGGAGCGGGAGCGCCGGGAGCGCCGGGGCCGGTGCGGGCGGTAGTGCCGCTCGTCATCCCGGAGCACGGTTCTGCGGCGCGTGCGCTCGCTCATGGGCGTGTGCCTGGGGATCTCCTGCGCCCCCAGCTTGCCCCCGGGCACCCCGCTGCCGTAGTCGAAGCTCTGGTGCATCCGCCCGTGCGCCGGCCGCTCTTGGTAGCCGAGAGGGCTGGCGAGGTCGTGCAGGGTGGGCTCCATGTCCTGGTACTGCTGCACCGACAGCAGGCTGCGCACGGACTCGGCGCTGCGGAACTGCATGGAGGAGTTCAGGGTGCCCATGTTGCTCATCTTCTCTGAGACGTTCATGCCCGAGTCTTTGCTCAGGTCAGGCATGGAGAACCTGGAGAGGTGCTCCTGGCGCTTGGCCCCACCGTCTGCTGAGAGGCCTTTGAAAAGGGCAAAAGGAAAAAAAAGAAGTTAAGAAATAGAATTTTCTGTCAGCGGAGATGCAGGGTGGAGGCTGGTTTTGGCCCAAGACTTTTGCTTTAAAAAGTAACTCAGGGATATCGATCTTGTCCTGAAAAGCCCTTTTTAAGAGGAGGACTTAAATTTTTTTTTAAAGAGCAGGCAGTTCCTCCTTTGGGGAAATCACACCAATTTAAGGTGTTTTGAGTTGGACTCCAAGCTGCTTTTCACGACTTCCTTCCCATATGTCTACACTGTCTGTGACTTGATAGGAATAACCAACGATGCCAGGAAGAAATCATGCGTCAGAGGTAACCTGAGGCCTCCTGCACGCCGAGCTAACTAGGGTGCCATGATCCAGCACTCACACCTTCTGCAATGACAACACAATTTGGAGGACTAAGCAATGCCAGTGGCAGATGAAAATGCGCCCACTGACTTCATTCAGGGTTGTCACTATGCTGCACCTCACAGGTCGCCTGAATGACACTCGTGGAGAGACAAAAGTTGCAGTTGGGTTTCCCAGGAAGCAAGGAAACACCCAAGCACCAGAGGGGCTGCTGGAGCTCCCTGTGAGCAGCAGGACAGTGGCAGGGTCAGACTATCCCTGCAGATATCCAGGGAGTTATGCATGGGCAGGAGCCAGAAGTGTGAGCTCCACCTTGATGGGCTGCCCTGCTTGGGGAAGTGACCCATTAGATCTCTCCAATGTGCCAACGAGCCCTGAGCTCCTCCAAGGTGTTTTCCTTCAGCCCAGGAAGCCTCCACCTGGCAGCAGGGAAGAAATGGGCTGTCTGCTCAGTACCTTCTGTCAACAAGAAACTCAACGCACCCCACAGTGCCCTAGTCCTTGGCTTTTTTTATGGGTGTTTCCTGACTATCTTCTGATTATCTCCCCGTTGGCTTGACAACTGGCAGCAGTCAGTGGTTGCACTGCAAGCTCAGGACAAGATGTTTCGCAAGTTATTTCAAAGAAAATCCATTCCATCCCAAATCAAACGTGGAATGTTTGCTTTGGCACCCTTCTCCCCATCCAACAACATCCCAGTGCAGACCCAACACAGAGAACTGTGCGCCGTCAGCAGAATTTCCAACATGACGCACAGCCTTTATGCAATCACCAACAATTTATGACTTCGTAAATTAATTATAAAAAATAACAACCCAGCCCACAATTCAAGAATAAAGCCTTTTTTCCCGTAACAAAAGCTGCTTGCATTTCATCAAGAGCTTGGCTCCTTTCACATTAGCTGCTGCTGCTAAACCTGAACAAGAACAAGAGTTGCTGTCACCAATCCCATTCGTGAGCTGCTTCAGGGTTTCCCTGCGCTCAACCTGGAAAAGATCAACAGATCCTGCAAAGCTGGGCAAAGTTTTCCAAACCCTGCTCTTGGTGGCATCAGGGTTTTAGCCATTACTGGCCCTCACATGGTTTGGTTTTGCTCCCTGAGTCCCAGCTTCTTTGCTTTTCTGTTGTTAATGGAGATGTTTCTGGAATTTATGATTACAGAGGAAGGTAAAGTGAAGGTGATCCCTGGACACCACAGGAAGAGGGAGAGGCTGGGTTAAAAAGAAGGGAAAGCCATATTTTTTTTGAAAAGGACACACTTTTCAAGTCAACTTTGTGCTTTCTTTTTTCCTCCCTAAGTCATGCTGACTTTGAGTGAGCAAGCCCAACCCATCCCCTGCCCTTTGGAAAAAGCCCTGGATGGACTTCCCGTCCCCTTTGAAGACCTGCCCACCCACACTCCACACTCCCATTATGTTTCTCCTCCTTGCTGGAGCTGCAATTTTCTGCCTGTGAACCCAGTGAAGGCATTTGTCACATCAGGCACTGCTCCCCATGTCCCTCCTGTGCCACTGTGGAGGATCGCAGCAGCCTCTGGGGAGGGAAAAGCAACTTGGTAACATGCACAAAGACTTCCTGAAAAGCCAGAGCAACAGTGGGATTGCCAGCAGAGCTGATCACAATGAGAATCACGGCTGTTGACAGCCCAATGTGGCCTTAATCACATCTGTCAGACAATAGCTGACACCAAGGAAAATGAGCCCTCGGTGACATTTATGCAGCACTTCATTAAGGGAGCCGGTGCAGCTCTGCAGTAAGAACAGCAACAGCAGTGCTGTGCAGAAATACAGCTCCAACACCACAGGATGCTTCTGTGGCATGAAGTGATTGATTTTGGCAGCATCATTAAAAGGGGCTGACCTTGCCTCACTCACAGGGGTGTGGCATGAGCTGGTGCTTTGCTCAGCCAGAGCAGATGGTACCCACAGGTCTCAGCTGCCCCTCTCAGCCATCTCCCTCCTGTGGTCCTGCCTCCAGCAAGAACAGAACGAGTGGCTGGGCACAGACTGGAGACATGGCAAGAGTGAAAGTATTATCAAATTAAACAAGACATATCTGCATCCTTCACATTACAGACAGGAATGATGCGGCTAAGATCAAGCAGGATGACCAGGAGGGAAACCTATTTCTTTTTGTGTAGAGTAAAGCAAGCTGTGATAAGTGAGGTGCTCTGGCTCGGGAAGGGCAGAGCCAGAGCTTCACTGCTTTGTGCAGGACAGGGATGTCCAGCCCTTCACATACCTCCAGCAGACAACCATGAGTGCTTTAGTCTCTTCCCCTTAGAAGGCAGCACAGGGCAGTGAGTTCAGACAAGGATCCTGTGACCACGCGAATGGCTCATGCTCAGAGTGCAAGGTTTAATCAGTCATGGGGATGTTTCTGGCTTATCATTCACACCCCTTGATTATAATTAAGCACAAACATTCTGAGATCTTGATTCGCTGGGAAAATACTGATTGTACGAGGAATCCAGCACTGAATGTGTCCATCACCATTGCCAGCACACAGAACTGGGGTGTGATGGAGCTCGTGCTCAGGAGGCTCTGATGCAAAGCCAGTCCAACATCTAATGGCTTCATCTCTCCATATGACAGAGTGGAAAAGGCTCTATGCTGAGGGCAAAATATGTCTTCCTGGGTAGACTGGGCAGGCTGCACATGCACAAGCACTTTTTTTTGGGAGCCATACTTGGAAGTGACCCAGCAAGCCGTGCAGCTGGGAGAGGGAAACTTTATTTTATCTCCTCATGGTGACAGCGAAGGATTTATTCCACTTGCTCAGGAGCAAAGCTGTGCTTTTCCAGCTGAAGGCACTGAAAGCTCTGCATGGCTCTTACAGTGCCCAGGTCCAGGATGCAATCCACAATCCCTGCAGAACACAAAGGTGTCTCCAGGCTGAATTTTACATTTATGCCAAGACATCATGAGCAGATTAGTCCTTCTAAGGTCTCAAAATGTCCTTCTCTATGGCTCTCTCTGGAGCCACAAGACCTCAGGAGGCATAGTGGGAAGAAGCCAGAAGTGCTCCAGTCTGACCGCAGTGAGATCAGGGGATAGCAATAACCATTTGTCTAAAAAAATTTCATCTAGAAAACATAACCTGGGAATAAAGTTTTAAAGAGCAGAAGTTGTTTAGCATAGAGGAGAGAAAGCTGAAGGGGATATAGCAACAACCTTCAAAGGCAGAAAAAAATGCTTGCAAAGAGGAGAGAACACGTTATTCTCCAGGTCTGCTGACTCCTGCAATGAAAGTTTCAGACTGGAGAAGAAGAAAACTCTTCTTGTGTAATCACAGCAGAAGGTGACTGGGGGAGGCTCTGCCACTGGAGGGTTTCCCTGGGTGCCCAGGCACATGCAAGGTGTCTCCAGATTCTTGGTCCCACACTGCCCTGGATGGGATGAAGGTGGCTCTTGTCTCCTGAGGTCATTTGCCATTCCAGAGCTACACCCATCCATGAGGCCCTATCTTTGTGAGTTGCCAGTATTGATGTGCAGCTGTTGCAGCTCCTGCTTAATGAAGTGTTTCATCTGGGAACACAGCTAATAACCCAAGAGAGCCACAGTCTGAAAGAGCACATGAGGTGAGACCACCATGCAGCCCTGACTTTCTCCTAATGAAGAAATGGAAGAATCTGTTTCCCAAGGACATCCAAGGGAGCAGGAGCCCTGCTCTGGCCTGTGCTGTGGGATGGCTGTTACCACATCACCAAGACCATTCCAAGGGTGCAAACCCAGGTATAACATGCTGACCTCACCAAAATTTACTTCTGCATGATGCTCTGAGACACTGAGCACATCCACTGTTGGCTGCCCCAGAGGCTCATGCACTGGCAGAGATGTCATTGCTGCTTCCAGCATGGTGCTTTGGATGGTGGCTGTCCTGGAGCCAGACTGGTGCCAGTACCCCAGCACACGTAGACACAGCAGGTTTATCTGCTGCTGCTCTCCACTGCACGGGGCTGCCAGGCTCAATATTTCACCCCGGAGCCATGGAAACACGTGCTTTTCCAAGGAGCACAAGAGAAAACTGCAGCTCGGCTGTGGGTGCTCGATATAGAAGTGGAGCTAGCTGCAGCACCAAGAAAGCCAAGCAGGTTTCTGGTCAACATTCAGGTTTGCTAAGAACACCCTGTACCATCCCCTCTGAAGTCTGTCCCCATCCTCCTGAGAACCATGTTTATCCCATAAACACTGCCAAGGGAAATAACACCCAAATAAGCAAAGCGACAGCACAGAGATAGCCCTGGTGAGCATCACCTCTGCAGCCTTGCCACAACAAAGCACTCAAAGTGTTTCAGTGCCACTGTGTGCTTTGCTAAACGGGGGCTGCAGGTTGCATTATGAATTATTAAAGCACTCAGCAAACGACAGCAGAGAGCCCCAGAGAGCGCGTGGGCTGGGCATGAGGCTGGGAATGGAGCCCCCCATGAGGGGAAGCAGCTCCCAGCCCCCATTAAATCAAACTCCCCGTGAAGCTATGCTAACACGGGGTGAGCCAGCATCCCACTGCAGGAGACCACCAGCCAGGGAATGCAAAATATCCTGACATAGGATATTGCAAACAAATAGGGCTGTGCTGACGCTTGCTTCTTGCCTTAATGTTTATCACAGCAGAAACACACATCTGTGCATCACAGCTCTCAGCACAGACCCCCACAGTGGTGCCTGCCAGCACCAAAACCCAGCACCCAGCACTGATAGCCAGTGTTTGGATGCAGCTATAGAAGCACAGGAGGGTACAGCACAGCGTCTCTTGTGTCCAGGCCCCTGTGCCAGAGCCTTCTCTCTCACACAGCATCAGGCATCCTCACCACCCCACAAACAGGGTTTATTTCAAGGTCAATCTGTAGAACTAAAAAGAAATTTAAGTAGAAACAGCCTGCACAGAGCTTTGTTTATAGCTCAGCCCCGTCTCACTTCTGAGCGACCTCGGGGCATGCAGAAATAAAGCAGAACCTTTATGTAACTGGAAATCATAGAAAATAAACAATTTGGGGGAAGGCAGAGCCCCCACCAAGTGGGTCACAGTCCCACCAGCCTCCCATGGTATGTCCCCATGTGTGACCCATGGATGTCATTGGGTATTTCCCACCCAATCAGTCTTTTCCCTATTGGATCCCTATTTGCGGCTGCTTGGAAAAGAGTTGGATTTTAACCTAAAAGCCCCCCTTACAGCTCCTTTATCAGAGCTCCCATCTCCTGCATCCTCCCCAGCTGATGGCCAGCAAGTCATGTTGGGGATGATGCCCAATAACAACTTCCAGAAGTCCATTTTGGTTGTCCCTCTGGCTTGCGTTACCCCACCTGCTCTGCCCAGTCCATGTGTGACACTGAAGGGGTGACAACGTGCAAGAGCTTGGCCCCCGCAGCAGGCACACCAAACCTTCCCCTGTTGAGTGGCAAAAGGTAAGTGAGGGGGAGAAGAAATGCTCCTGACAGTTTTACAGTGGTTTGGCATCGGGCCTTTGGGGTGGAAAACCTTTATCTTCACATAGGTTTTGAAATTATCTGTTTTGGATTAGGAAATGTTATACCTGTGCCTCAAAACTGCAAGAATTCCCCCACAGGGATGTAATCTTCCAACTCAGAAGCAGTTTTGTGCTGGCTGTGTCTGGGAGAAAGAGAGTGATAAGAACATGGTGGAGAGCTGGGAGCCTCCTTTTTTCACAGAAAAACTCAGAAACAGCCAATGTGTCACTTTCTGGATCGCACAACTCAGCTGGAGCACTTGAGGAGAGAGCAGCACACGGGGAGGGAGACCAGCATCCAGACCCCTCACTGCCATCCCTGAGGGCGTTCAGGAGCTGCCCCCAAGCCCCCAGGGCAGGAGAGGCTGGGTTAATTAATGTCTCTCCAGAAAATACAACCCTGGCCCTTAGTCAGGGCTGTTCTTACCCTCACCTGCAGCTTTTAGCTCTTCTGCAGGCAGAGGAAGAAAAGGGACTGGAGGCAGATGATGCTGTTAGGTCACTCTGCAGCCCAGACATGCAGGGATCAGCCCTGTTCTCTCCACTTTCTGGTTATATCACAGTTGTCTGGTCCTGGAACAACAAACTATTTGGGGCCTTTGGGCATCACAGAACACAGATGACAGGCGCAGTGTGTGCCATACGAGTGAAATGACATTCCACCCTGTAACATCACCAGTTTAACATGTTTTTAAACTGGATTTATGCCTGTGACAGATGTTCCCCTCACCCAAACTCATTTTCTCAAGGAATCCTTAAAATCTGTTTCTCCTTTTGCATGCAGCAATGTCACCATTCAACGTGATTTCTACCTCCAAAAGGCTCCTGCTCTCTGCAAGCAGCACACAAAGGGACTGTTCCCAGAGAACAACATTTAGCCTGCAGGTACTTTCTTAAGTGGGCTATTTGACCAGCTGTCGTTTTGTGGAAATAACTGCTTGGAATCAGCAGAGTTCAGCTCCTGATTTCTAATTCCACTGCCAGGTACATGCAGCGACTGCAAAACCTTTCTGGAGGGAAACACAAACACAAGGAGCAGGGCTGATGGGCCAAGTATTTTTTGGGAAGTGATTAACCTCTGGTAGGATCAGGCTTCTCATCATGAGCAAATCTTCCTGGACAAATTCCATCTTAGCATTGTTTCAATTGCTTAATGCACAGAGCTACAAGGCAAACATTGCTACAAGATCCACTGGTTTTTGTTCTTGTTACTGCCATTAAAAAACCCAACAACCCAAAAACCCCCAAAAGTAGACAAAGAAAGCACAATATAAAAGATAATATAAAAGAAAATCAGCAAAAGTGAGTTCTCTCTTAGAAAACAGTCTGAGAAATACTGTTTCCTTTTTGCTTCTCCATATAATGGCCATGAAGTGCAGGAGGATACAGTCTCTAAGAAGCTGTAGCAGATTGGAGTCTGTTGTAGCCTTCAGCTGATGGCAGAATGGGGATTTTCAAATAGAAACATGGAAAGGAAGGACAGATGCCCTCCACCAGCAGGAGACACTGCCCTTTGCCACTGGCTGTGCTTAAATCCCATCAACATTTGTGGCAATTACACAAGAACAAACCAGAGGACAGCAGAAACACTCCCACCTAATTCCAAGCCCAACACAGAGCACAAGCAGGGTCACAGCCACCTCTGCTCTCACATGTCTGCTGCTGCACTACTGCCCATGGTGACAGCACAGCACAACCCAGCACTGTGAGGGCACGTGCCCAGGATTAACACCGTGTCTCACATCTTTACTAACCCACGGGGAATTGGCTTTAAAGTGATTAAATAGAGCCTTTTGCTAAGGTAGAAACCTGGGGTCTTGCAGGAGATTGGGGTCACCTAGATCTTGACCCACACAATGGCTGGCCCTGAAATATTACAGGGAAGGACATCTGCTCACAGCAGGCAGCCTTCCGGCCACAGGACAGGGATTACTGCTGCACAGCCCTGAGGTATCTGCATTACTGACTGTCTCTGGCTAATTAGCAGTTAAGTCACTGCAGAAACATCACGGCAAAATCCGCTGCCAGGGAGGTACCAGCTTTTAACATGTGCTCTCCAGGTCAGGGACTGTTTGCCCTTCAGCTCCCTATAAAAAACAAACTGTTTTCAGCGATGCCATAAAACCTCAGATGGATGCAGTGTTAATTATTTCACTTCATAAGGTGGAGCAACTGTGCAACTCAAAGGGACTTTGTATGTGGATGCCTGGCAGCTGCTGGCAAAGCTGAACTGGAGGATGCAGGGTGGAGGACATGGGGTGAGGCAGACCCCCAGGTTGTGGCTGGGGGGAGCTCTGTGGGCAGCTTGATCAGCCACAGCAGGGAGTGCAGGGATGGGAAAAGCCAGGCAGAGAGGTGCTGTGCCCTGACACCACTTGCCCAAAAACCTGCTCTCTCACAGACCTCATCCAGGTCACCAAATCTCCCTGTTCTCAAAAGACTGCCAATTAAATGGAATGATAATTGTGTCCTCCATAATTGCAGACATGGCCCTGGGAGAGCTGCCTGTTGCTGCTGCAGTGCCCCTAGCTCAGCTGAGCCAGCTCCCAGAGCAAGGAAAATTATTAGAACCTTACACATTAATAAAAATATTATCACCTCACTCTGCAGGGGAATGATGAACACTCACTGCAAACCTCATCACACTGAACATCTGCTCCAGAAAGAAGGAACACAGCGACCCATTAAGGCAGTCACTGCCCCTGAGGAAACTCAGACTCTGGCTCTGTATGGTGGACAGATGCCTCTGGGAGGTCGCCCTATCAGCATTTTAAAAAGGGGTTTCTAAAATGAAAGGCAGAATTATTTTCACTTCGATATGAAGGCCTTGCCATATTTTCTGTGTCTTGACCTATATACCCAATAATATGTTACACTTCAGCTCCAAAGCATGCAACAACCTCTCCACTGCTCAGGGATTGCTCATCCAAGCTTGGTGTTGCTCAAGACTCTTTGTACTGATGGGGTTTACACAACACAAGTTTTCAGGAACACAAGAGGTTTGGAAATGTGGAGCTTTGCTTAGGGAAACCCTGTCTTGGAGAGCAATTCCCAATTCCCCCGCCATTTCACATCTATTTTTCCTCTGTGTATATCTGAGACTGTTTAAGCAAAACCCTTCCCAGCTCATTAGCTTCTCCTCTCCCCTCTGTTTTTCTGCTTGCTGGATACGGAGATCCTGGCTGAAACAGATCATTTCACATCTTGGCATGGGGCTGGCAGCTTCCCTAAACAAACACACCAAACCCCAGATGAGGAGGCACGGGCACAGCAGAGCAAACCTGTCCATCCAGGCAGGGCAGAGCCCAGAACTGTCATTCAGGGGGGCTCAGCTCTCAGTGGGCTTGGGCAATCCTCATCACCCATTGCCAGCAACCTGTGGGGGATCCTCAGGACCAGGCACAAACACCCCACAGGCCACTCCCTGCCAGCAATAAGGCAGAAGAGCTCCATTTTGCAGGGGTTCAGATGCAGGACCTGCCCAAATCTAAGCAATGACTGGCTGGAACAGAGAAAAGCTAAGGGAGCAGCAAAGAAAAAGCAAGGCAGTCTCTCTGCTGAGCAAACCAGGCTCAGTATTCTCTTTTCTGAGCAGTTTTGCACTGAGGGATGTGGGAGCTGTGGGGGAGAGTGAAGCAGAGCAGGCTGCAGGAAGGACAGAGCCTGCCCAGTGCCAGCTGCAGACCAGAGCCGCACACAGACACGTCCGTGCACACACACCCATCCCTGCAGCCACGAGTGAAACCCAAACATGTTTGGGGTGAGAGGACTGAGAAATATGACCCTGGGATGTGCTCGTGAGAAACAAGCTCAGCCTGATGGGACAAGCATCTTGCCTGGCTTTTCCCTGCAGTTTCTACCAAGGGGTTGGGGAAGAGGAATTAAAGAGCTGTGCACAGACGGGGAGGAATTTCTTTTAACTAGTCACGTGCTTGAGGACTGCATAACATTCCCAAGGGGTTAACTGGGCCTATTTCAAGGCATTCAAAAATATTTTTAGTCTGCAAGGGCAGCTGACAGCAGTCCTTCAAGTGCTGAAGGCTGGAATCTGCCTGTACATTAGCAGTTGGCCTTGATTTTCCCCCTCTCTTCACAAAATGGAGGATTAAAGAGTCTGAAAACATTTGTTTTGAGCTGCACAGAAAGACCAGCCATCTATAAAGCTCTGCATTTGGTAAACAAGCAAGCAAATGGAGAGGAACTGTCAGGCTTGTTGGGACCAGGCAGACAAGCCTGTGTCACTGAGCAGTGGTCCCCAAGCTTGGTTACCCTCGTGTTGGGAAGACACCAGAACACAAGGGATTCAATTGCATGGAGGGCGTGCCGGGATGGTCACAGGGTGGCAGGAGCAGAGGTGACATACCTGTAGCATTGGAGAGTGCCAGGGACTCCATGGAGCCCCGGGGAGTCTGCTCGGTGGGCGTCAGCTCCTCAGTGAACTTGAGGGCATTGATGGGGTGACGGGTGCGGCACTGCGACGCTGGCATCCCACCCTCCTCTTCCTCTTCATACTTGGGGACTTTGACACTTCCTCTGGTCTCTGGGAAGCTCTGGTTGGACATGTCACTGTAGCTCTCCTGTGAGCGGAGCCTCCCTGAGTAGTAGTCCTCTCTGCAGTCCTGGATGAAGCTGCCACCGTGGCTCTTCATGGCCAATGAGGAGCTCCTCTTTTGGTTGCTGAAGTGTTTTGCCCATAAATCCGACTGCGAGCTGGGGACCTGGGTGGGGTTATAGGAGGTTCTTATGTTGCACTGGCTAAGAAGCTGCAAGGGGGTTTGAGACTGGCTTTGCTCCATTTTGCCCCCATAGTGATAGAGCTCATCCCGGCTCCTCCACAAGTGGTCCCTGTTGAGGCTCGGTGTCTGGCTGGCCAGGCTCAGCAGATCCATCTGCAGGGACAGTGGGTCCACGTCGGTGGAGAGGCGGTTGGAGGTGACCTGCAGCTGGTTGCAGGGGCTGCGTGCCCCCTCCTCGCCCTTCCCCTTGTTCTTGCCGATCTTGGCGCTGCGGCGGGATTCCTTGGCTCGCGCGCTCTGGAAAGCCGAGTCGGAGGAGTCGGAGCCATTGGGGTCATCGCCGATGCTGCAGGCCCTGGAGCAGAAGATCTGCCCCTGCTTGGGCAGGAAGGGCCGTCCCAGCAGCGACTTCTTGCACTGGGCGCAGCAGAAGCAGGTCTCGGTGGCGTGCCAGTGCTGGCCATCGTACGTCATCTGGCCCTGGTCAATACCTTAGGGAGAAGATGCACAGTGTCAGGGTCACCCAGCACTGCATTAACACCTGCATCAAGGCCAGGCTGGATGGGCTTTGGAGCAATCTGGTCTAGTGGAAAACATCCCTGCTGATGGTGGGCGGTTGGAATGAGATGACCTTTAAGGTCCCTTCCAACCCAAAGCATCCTGTGACTCCATGATCCCCTATGAGTGACATGCACTCAGCCTCGCCTCTTGAAAGCCTTTTTTCAGGGTTTCTCTGATGCATGAAGTTAATCCCATTTTTAATTCTTCCCAATTCTAATTCCAGGCCTTTGCTTGCGAGTTACTCAGTGTTGGAAAAGGCAGCAGAACCATGCCTCAAGCTATTTTGTAATAAATGGGGATATTTCCGATCATAAAGCAAAGGAATGCAAGAAGTTCTCCATAAAGTCCTTGAAGTAAAAGCAATATGCTGCTTATTAAAAAAAAAAAAAAAAAAAAAAAAGCCTCCAACTAAACCATAATGAGGAATTTGTGCTGCCTTGGTTAAGTATGTAACAGAGCAGATGACACCCCTTTGCCTTGCTGCTACTGTGGTCCCATTCCAACTTTATTTTGGCTTCCGGGACCTCTTCTCCAAAAGAGAATGGAAAGAGCTGCCCCCAGGGCTCGAGCACACACCCTTGCCTTGCACCCACACACATTTCCTGGGTTGCTTCATCAGGCCCCCCTTGGATTCAGTAAAGGAATTGACACAGACAGTCTGTCTCCCTCCAGCCAAACCCCAGGGAGCAACATCTGCACAGTGCTCTCAGTCAGAGCTCCAGAGGTTTCAGTTACAACATTTGCACGCTTGTTTAAGCTGCTGTTCCTGGCCAAAGCCTCGCTGCCCTCGTTCCCTGAGGAGCTGCCACGCACAGTGTGGGCTGGCTGGCACGGCGGGTGCTACACCACATGTGCACAGCACGTGCCTGCACACCCGCTGTGGGGCCAAGTGCTGCTAGGTAACTTATAAATGAACAGCATGTTAATGGTCTGCTTTATTCCAAGCTAAATTAGGTTTAGTATAATCGGTTTTTTCCTCCCCTTACAGCGAGCAAAATGCTTTTATACCGATGGGAGTGCTACACTTGTGGGCAAAAGAGAGACAAGACGGTGGGTGGGATTTTATCAGCTCCTTTTCCACTGCCCAAAGCCATCTTGCAGAGGAAGGAGTGCAGCCTCTTTACTCCATCCTCACCTACCCAACCCAAGACTTCATCACATGCTTACCTCTGATTTATGTAGCTTGTCAGCACAGTGCTCAGTTCACTACTATGAGCAACTTGCAGCAAAATGGTTGCAGTCCCTCCTTTGCTAGAAATGTGCAAATATGCACCAAGCCAGCCATTTTACCCAGAAAACCTGACAGTCAGCAGGCTCCAGCGGGCCAGCTGGAGTGAAGGACAGCAGATGGGGGAAGCACAAGAGAAGGGACCACGCAAGAAACATTATCAGCTGCTTCTTCACCTTCTTTTGGGAAGGATGTGCTGCAGGTCACAGCAGATTCATCCCCCAAGCGCTTCACTAAAAACTCTGTATTTCCTCTCCCTGTGCCATCTGGCTGCTGCACAGGAGCAAAATGTTTGGGTTTTTCCTCTGCAGCATATGAAGCATTTGAGCATATGAGCTCACCTCCATGGACAAAGGAAGGGGTCTCTGCATGCTCAAGTGTGCTCAGTCAAGCAGCAAAGGGGGCTGGGGAGAGCAGCAAGAGGCTTCCCAGCCCACCCAGCTTGGGGACATCTAGCCCCCTGACTGAAGTGCATTTTAAATCACTGTTCTAGAAACATAAATTGACCCTGATGCATTATTTCTTTCTATCTGAGAACATCTATCTGCAAGTTGATTGAAAAAGGCTCAGAAACAATAATGATGCCTAATGAACAAGCATCTTTTCTGACAGTAGCTCATCAAATCATGTGATCCTTTGGCAAGCTTGGATGGGAAAAATCTGAGTCAAAGAGCCAGGCTATTTACAGGGAAATGAGATTTAAAGGGAAAAAAGGGTGCCAGAGAAATTTTATTATGCCAGAGAAAGCTTTCACTACCTGCCATTGCTCCTGAAGTTGCCCTCTGACAATCCTCCCCTCTCTGACTACAAAAAGGGATAAACAGTGGTTTAACCAAATAAATCACCATGTTACCTCCTCGGTGGGATGGGAGAGAGGCATAAGCACATTTGGTTGCCCCAGCCCCACAGTGTTGTCAAGGGCTGAATGCAACAGCTCTTGTCAGAAGCGAGCTCCCCGGGGGCCGTGCCCTCCCGCACGTACCGATGTGCTGGGCGCAGGTGTCGCAGTACTCGGCGTACAGGGACTCGAAGCAGCTGCAGCAGTAGGGCCTCCCGTCCTTCATGATGTAGCGCTGCCCCCCCAGAACCGTCTCGCACTCGAAGCAGCAGAAATGTTTCATGTGCCAGTGCCGCCCTTCGGCCTCGGTGCACTCGTCGGCAAAAATGATCTGGGGGAAGAGACATGAGCGTGGAGCGGAGCTGGTCAGTAAAGGGACCCGGGATGCAGACACCAACCTTTGTGTCTCCTGCCCTGGCATGGCAGCTGTGCCCCTCTGTTGATGCAGCCTCCGAATTTTACAGCTAACTCCCCCAGTCCTGCGTGGGAAACTCCCATAGTTTGGTTTGTGGCAGGGGCACCCATTATTTCTTAGGAAAATCTATTAAAATGCAAATTCCTCAGAAGCGCGTTAGCGCCCAGACCACAAAGTGTTAAGGCAGAGCTGCAGTAATGTGCTCGTGAGCTCACCCATCAAACAGAGAGGTCGATCAGGGTAATAAACACGCTTACATACAATCCATCGATCCAGTGGACTTCTGAAGAACAGAGCAGCCGCTTACTGAAACACATTTACCCTGAAACAGGGACCCGACCACAAAGGATGAGCTAAAACACAAGGAAAAGAGGCAGCTCTCTAGACAGCAGAAAAGATGGAGCTACCTTGGCTCCTTGTCTTGCTACCCTCATCACCCTACCCCAGCCTGTGTGTCTGTAAAGGTGATTGCAGTCATTATACCAATGGGGAAACTGAGGCACAGAGCGCTGTTAAGGGTGAGTTTGAGAAGCAGCCATCTAAAATGTCTTCAGCAGATGCTTTCTAACTGTGTCTTCTTCTCATCCTCACCCCACCTCAACTCCTAAAGCCAAGCCAAGGGAGCCAGCAGCCCCAGATCTGCTCCCTGGTTCTTTATGCTTCTTTACAGGGTACACCAAAAGCTCTTCCCTTGCAGATCCTCCTACCCCTGAATTTCTGTTTCTCACAATTAGTACTTGATGTTTTAGGGGAAGAAAAGCATGCTGAAGAATGAGCCGAATAAAATAATTAAATGAGAATTTGCAGGCATAAAAAATACATGAAAAAAATTACCCAGTCTAAGCCACAAAGAAATAGAGCCAGTTGAATGGTTAGGGGTTGTCTTTCACTGGTAACACTACAAATTTAATTGGACACATACATCAATGTTCTTTATATCTGAAGTGCATATAGCCTTGGATATTTACTATTACATGCTTACAAGGATGGGACATGGTATTTTATAGTACATACGGTTTTCTACACTATGGTTTTCATAACTTTAAAAACCAGAGCAATTTCCTTCACCAGCCTTTTAAACAGAGATTGACACTTGAGAAGTGCTCAGAGGCGAGTCTGTATGGTTTTCTATCTCAGTTTTGTATTCTATTTGTTCAGCTTCCTACAGCCTGTTAATCGCCGCTCTCAAAGCCTATTTCAGCTCGGCGTGTACTCAGACATGACCGACTTGTAAGAAATACAGCACTCATCCCACCAGGGGCTTCTTCTGGGAAAATGGAGGAGAAGGGAGGATCACCACACCCAGCTGGGCTAAAATCACAAATCCAGTGGGCTGTACTTCTGCTGAAAACATTCACGGAAACCCCCCAGCTTCCTGTGTGTAGATGAGGCCCTAACTCATAACAGTCCTAGGCAGACTGCAACTAAGAATATCTGAAACCTCAGAAAAAGCTTGCCTGAACCCTTAGCAAAGCCAAGCCATCAGTTTGGGTGTGTGCCTCCATGAAAAAGTCAGGGATGGAGGGGAAGTGCCACCCAATCCTCCTGTGCCACCCCAGCGGGCGGCAGCCCTCACGGCAGACGCCGTCTCTTACCTCATCGCATGCGGCGCAGCGGGGCTTGAGGCACTCGGCGTGGTGCCTGCCACAGTAGATCTTCCCATCCTGGTAGAAGTAGATCAGGTCGACCAGCAGCTCGTTGCAGACACTGCAGATGAAGCAGGGAGGGTGCCAGCAGACGCCGTGTCCCGCCCGTGAGGCGAAGACGGCCATGTCCCCTCCATTGATCTGGCCGCCGCACTGTCAGAAAAGCCAGGGATTAACGGAGGCGTGCTGTGACCCCACTGCCACCCACCACCAACAGGATGCTCTCACAAATCACTGCCCTGCTTAATGCCAGGAGATGAACTGAAAACCCTGTGTCAAACATCCTGAAAGGTGCCCTGACAGACCCCAGCACTCACACCTGGCAGGGCCACATGCAGATACTTGTTCCATGAGTGTCATTAAATGATGGAATGGTGTGACTTGGAAGGGACCTGAAGATCATCCAGTTCTGATCCCCCTGCCATGGGCAGGGACACCTTCCACTAGACCAGGTTTCCTGAAGCCTCATCTAATCTGGCCTGAACACTTCCAGGGATGGAGTAGCCTCAACTTCCCTAGGCAACCCATGTGAGAGCCTCAACACTCTCATAGGGAAGAATTTCTTTTGAATATCCAATCTAAACATGCCCTCTGTCAGTTTAAAGCCATTCCCTCTATCAATAGATGCCCTTGTAAAAAGTCCCTGTTCAGCTCTGATGTAAAGGTACTTTACATGAATACTTTAGGTACTGGAAAGGTTTTTAAGGCACCCCAGAACCTTCTCTTCTCCAGGGTGAACAGCCCCAACTCTCCCAGCCTGTCTTCACAAGCTTCACTTAACTTGGGGGAAGCAGGTACCAGTTCATCAGCCACTACCTACCTGCTCACAGATGGCTCCTGTCATGGTTACAGGGAATGGCCGAACATTGCCTCTCCCTAAGTTTTCTCTCTTCCTCTGGTTGCTGAAGAGTTTGAGCTCCCTCTTCTCCTCCTCATCCAGTGAGTTGCAATAGCGAACCTAAAAAACACAAGTGATGCTCAGTGTCTGGGGTGGTCCTGGCTCGCCCCCCAGTGAGGCACTGTTCCATGGGCCCTGCAAACCTCTGCCCTTGGCTGTGGGGGAGCTGGAGAAACAATGGGCTTCAGATATCTGGGGTTTGGTCAGAATTTCAAGAGGTGGAGATGAGAAAAAAGGGCAGGAGGTCTGTTGCTCTTTGGGTGCTCAATTTGTAGAAAATTCTTAAAAGTTGGGTTCTCAGAGTTCCACCCAGACCAACAATTAGACTGATGGTTTTCCTTCTTTCTCCATCAGCCTACTGTGGCAGAGGTCTTCATAATATTCCACTGGCATTTCTAGAGCACAGACCCTTTTCTCTGCACAAAAGACAGAGTTCCAGTGACTTGTGAACTATTTTTCCAGCACAGGATCAAGCTTGCTCATTTGCAAAACCTCTGCATTGCAAGGTAATAAGGAAATAAGTAAAATAAAAGGATATAAACAATGAATGATGCAATTTCCCTGAAGCTTATAAAACTCTGAGGTTTTCCTGGCTGTTTCCATCCTGCAGGCTTAGCTCTTGGCTGGTTGCATTTCAATGGGGAATACAACTGAAGAGCCAGGGAGGTCAAATGCAGCCCAATCCACCCTCCGTTACTTGGGAGAGCAGGCTCATGGAGCTGAGCAGGGTTATTCACATGAGCAACCAGCACACCTTGAATGTTAAAAGGAGCAAAACTGAGCGTGAAGGGAAACTGGATGCAAAATCTGCCATTTTGCAGAAAATACACACAGACCTGCAAGTCCAACTTGCACAAAAACAGGCTGCAGTAGCAGCATTTGTGTGCATTTATTCTTTTGTTTTTTGGCTGTCAGAGGCTGTGGGTTTCCAGCAGCTGCCAGGGAAGCAGGCAGGCAGGTTGGGACTCAAGGGTGTACAGGAAGAAGTCCCTTCTTTGTGCCTGGAGCTCCCCCCGTGCTGACAGTGCTGTGCCCATGGCACCCAGCCACATGCAGGCAAACTTGTTAAAATCTGACTGAGATCAAACAAGTTACCTGCATGTATTTCCCAGAGCGGCTTCTTCAGAAAGTAGCACGAAAATAATTTTTTTTGTTTACACAGGGAAATTTTGTGGGTTACCAGAAGCCAGTGTTCTCACTGGTGAGATCAGGTTGTCAAAGACCAGACCCTTTTTGCTGCCTCACATCATTCCTGCGAGACGTCAGAAGGTTTATTTTGCTCTGACTGGTTTTGACTCAACCTGCGGCCTCGCAGGCTCTCCCAGCTCATGAGGCTCAGCCCAGAAAGCCCCTCCTTAGCACACTTACTCCCTCTCCAAGGTGAGTCGGAAGCAGCACCTGGGAAAAGGCTTTTGCAACTTTGGATCTGTCTCTAGATAATCTCAACAGCATTCCAAGCCACTTTTAACGGGGCCTTGGTCTCCAAGGGCTGAGAAAATGCTTTTATTTCAGACAACTAAAGAAAGATGATTTAAAAAAATTTTAACTATAGCAACAAACAACTCCCCACCTCCAACAATCAAAGCAGGGAGCAAATATAGCAACTTAAATAGCAACAGGACCGAAATTCAAGTATAACCCCTTGAAAAGCAAAAAGAGTTGAGAAAGGAAAGCCATGCTTCCCACAAGCAACCCCAGGAGGAGTGTCCATTCCCCAGCCACAGCCCTGCTGATGTCCAAGGACATTTTCTGGATACTGACCTCATTGTCATGTGGTGGCAGCTGGTGAAGAAGTTGCTTTATGCGAGATTTTTCTCCCGGGCTGTTGACATAGGGAACCTTGTCCTCGGGCAGGCAGCTGTAGTACTGGTGCACCTACGGAGCAAGAGAGGGGACTGCAGTGGGGTTCCCTGGCCGAGCCCATGCCCCGGTGCCCGGCCAGCAGCCACCCCTTGAGGCAGCAAGCGCTGGGTCTTCCCAAAGATTCTGAGCAGGGAAACAGCCAGGGGCTGCTTCGGGTTTGTTTCCTTTTGTCCTCCAAGGCAGAGGGGTGGCAGCCCCGGCGAGGTGGGCACGTTACCGTCTGCTCTGTCAGCCTCCATAGCGTGAGCATTGCGCCGGCTGCGGGGATGTGTCGGCACCTGCCTCGGCAGGGAGGTTAAAAAGGCTGCGCCCCAGCAGTCTCCGTGTTGCCGGCTATCTCAGCCTCCACCTCCATCAAACCCCTCCGGGCTTTTTTCTGCAGCAATTTGTGGAAATAAACAGCAGATAAAATCTGTTGGAAGGCTTAGTTTTTCTCTTTCGTCTCAGAGCGTGTAATTAAAATCAGCTATTAAAAAGGCTGAGGAACAGCGTGCCCGACGCTGGGAGCGCAGTGCAGCCCGGAGAGGAAGCACACCCTGAACCCCAGCATCTCTCCTCCGACTGCCACACCTGGGATGTGCACTCAAGGGCCGGGCCAGCACCAGGACGGGACTCCCTGGCTGAGGATCTGCTCCGAAATGGCCACGCTGACGTTGAACAGCTCGGGAAATACCAGGAGAAGGTAAAGGTAAGGGAAAGCTCAGCTGGGATTGGGATTCGCTGCAGTCCCAGGTGTCTCCAGATGCTTGGACGGAGGCAGAGGGCTGGCTGGCTTCCTTAAATCTGCTCTTGGCTAGTCAGAGCAGCAGGCTGTTCTCCCAGTGCACACAGCTTTCTGCCTTTGCCATGGTGGGATTAGCCCCGAGATGCTCCCTCAGCTATCAGCAATTCATTTTGGAGTGGCTGCACTGCCTGCAGCTTTCACAGGGCTTTTCCCAATTAACACTTCCTTTGCAGTGGTTTCTGATCAGCTTTTTCCCTCGCTGTCTGCTTTGGACTTCAGCCTAGAAAGCACCACCTGGGCCAGCTCTCTCCAGAGAAGCCCTCTCTGCCTGCACAGCCCCACAGCATCTGTGGATGACAAGCTGCTGCGGGTCACTGGGAGGAATGGGGACACGGGCTGGTCACACAGGGCTGGCATGCTGATGGGGGTGGCTCGCATGCAGTTATCTTCTACAGGAAGAAATACCCTTTTATTCCAGAATAACTATCCAAACCTAGCTTTATTCAGGAATAATTGCTCTGCATTCATCTCACTCCCTGCTCTCATTCAGAACTACCTGCGAGCAAGAGCTGCTCCAGTGATTTTCTCAATTTATGGTTCCTCCCAAACTGATGCCACCATCCACCTTTCCCCACCATCAGATTTTCCAGAAAGGGAGATTTTAGCAGATTTCCACATGCAGGTCTGCAGTGCTGATGACAAGGGAACTGCTCATGTCGCAAAGCTGAGGAACATGCTGAGCATATGCCACTGCAAAACTCTAAATTTGTTTTGCTAAAGCACAGCAGAAACAGACCCACCAGCTATGGAAACTGTCAAAGAAAGAATGGCTGAGAAGTATTTTGTTATGTTAAGAAGAAAACAAACTACATACATTAGAATACTTACTTTGCATTTATAGAGCATCCTTCATCCAGGAACATCAAAGCACACTAAAAACACTAAAATTCTTACGACATGCTACACAAGGTAACAAATATACACATTGCAAAGAACCAACTGCAGCATCACGATGTTAAATGAGCTCCCCAAGTTCATGCAGCAAGTCTGTAGCAGAGTTTGCAGTTGAAAATCTCCTGGCAATGCCCCAGCTGCCACACCAGACCCTCTCCTGGGCTGCCAGGCTTCCACACGGCCACGCTGTTCGTGCCCAGCCAGCACACACTCCTGTGGCTTCTCCTGCCAAATTCCCCACGTGCAGAGAGGCTGCTCGCTGTGCCCTGAGCTCACATTGGTTAGCTTGTGTTTTGATTTCTTGCAATGAAGTTCTTTTGCCCACCCAGTCCTTGAAGTTGGTGGAGGCCACAAATTACTTTTTTTTTGAAGAGCCGCCAAATTACTAAAGCAACGAGCCCCAAGACGCTCACCCTGGGCAAAAAACCAGGGATGGGAGCTCTTCCTTCAGCTGCCTGGGTGCTGCCTTCCCGGAGCACAATCCAGCAGGACGTACGTGCCCAGCTCTGCTCCTGCTTCCGCTGGGAAGTTTTCCATTTACTCCCAGCAGGACTGCAGGAACTGGTTCCCATCACACCAGCAACATAGCTTGGCAGGGATGGGCAATTTGGTTTGAGAAGCAAAACAAAATAAATACAACAGGCTCTAACCTGTGTTCTGTTGCCTGAAATAACCTGAAAGGGTTTGCTTTGGAGCTGCATCAGCCAAGGGGACCTTCTACAGGAGTGCTCACGGAGAGGATGGAGCAGAGGCAGCTGCCAATCCTTGTCCAGTGCCTGTGGAACATCTCATGGGAAGAAAATCCTTGTGCCTGCCAACAGCTTTCTGCAGCCATCATCCCCCTCTGGGGGAAAACTTGAACCAGAGGGATGTCCCCACCTGGGACATCACTTCTATCCCAAGAGATCCATCCAGAGGGCAGATGAAGAGCAGGAGGACACCCCTTGCCCAGGCTGACATTAGGCCATGCCTGTGCATATAACACTCTCATCCATCACCCGTTCCCTCGGCATAAACCCAGCTCCTTGGATGGGAGATCCAAGTCTGGAAGGGATGGGGTCAAGACTGGGAGGGACTGGGCTGCCAGTGTCCCTGCCTCTGTGCCCAGCTGGCTGCTGACAGCATTTCTGACCTGGCATGGGAGCAGCTGGCAGCTGGGCTGGCACAGGCCTGTGTGATGCTCCAAAATAAAGAAGGAAAATGGGATTCCTAGATCAATCTGGCTTTTCAGGGAAAAAGCCTGCAGAAAGTGTTAACTTCCTGGAAAACTAAAACTGCTCAGTCTGCAGTTTGCTTTTGTACAAAAGGTCACTGTTTTATGCTAAAGTAACTCCTCCTCCATCCAGCTCTGTGTCACAGCACGCACAAGCCTTGTAGCTGGTGAGCCTTGCAGGGCCAGGGCTGGACCCCCCACGTGCCTGCTGATGGCTCCTCACTGCCCTTACAGGCTCTGCAACAGGAGCTGCACCCAGATAAGGATAACAGTGTGGGCAATGACCCCGGGGAGATAACATTTCCTCTTTAAACCCTGCAATATCTGTAACTGCTTCATTATTAAATACTTCTGCTGTACAACACAGCAGCTCTGCATCCTCCTCTTTCCCCTTGCAACAGATCTGCTCTGCCCGTGATTATCCCCACAAGCATCATTAACACAGAGGAGCCCCTTGTGGGGCTGGACTAGCTTTCATCCTCAGTTTCCCCACTTGTCCCACTTCACTCTGACTTCTGCTCACATCTGCATGAGAGAAATCCCAAAAGAGACTGGAAAACATCACGCTGAGTTAAAATAAAGCTTCAGACAACATCTCAAGGTTGCAGATGTCATGGGCGTGGTCTGGCACTGGACACAGGGACAGCTGTGGGTGCTAGGCACCATAGGATGCTGGTGGGCTGGGCAAGCTCCATCCTGCCCCAGGGAGGTCCAGGCCCCTCGGACAGGCTCCATGCTACCAGAACCTGGCACAGCAGATTCCTGAGGTGTTACGCTCACCTTCACAAGGAAAATGTCCAAACAACAATTTTGCTAACAAAAACTGATAAGCATTTTCGAAATTAACAGCTGCTTGATGCTAAAAGGGAGGAGGGGAAGAGGGGGAGCTAGAAACTAAAAAAGTAACAAACCAGGAGAAAGGAAAGAACATAATGTAAAAACAGGGTATGAAAAAGCCTTTAAACTGGAGCCAACTTTATTCAAAGGCACTGAAGAAAGTAATTACATTAGTTTACAAATGCCTTTGTGTTCTGTGGTCTTCCTAGGTTTGGAGTATGTTTCCAGTTTAACTTTCAGAGTTTACAAACCTACCCTGGCCCTGCTAAATAAAGGCAGGACTGCAGCTTGTCCTGGCGGTCCCAGGGTGACCAAAGACAAAACCCACACGAGCGTATCTGTGAGCAAAGCCTTACACCTCCTAGAAGGAAAAGTTTGCAAACATCCTGTAAATTCAAGCTATTGGTGAAGGATCTCTTTGATCAATGAATTAAAGGAGGTGGAGGGAAAATACCATATTTCTTACGCCACAAATTGCTGTTGGGAAGTAGCATTTGGTTGTACTCGTCCTGAGCACAACACCCCTTCCTAAAGCACCCACCAAACCGGGCAGTTTGGGATGACTGTACGGCTGGGATGGACTACAAAGGAGCTCACGGTGTCCTGGCACGGGTGCCGACTTGCTCAGCCCTCACAGCTCCAGCACAGCCAGCTGGGCAATCCCGCCTGGCTCTCCTGAAACCCAACCAACAACTGCAAAACCAACTGCAAGGCTTTTGCAAAGAGCCCTGTGAGGGCAGGACGTGCTGGCCTGTGCGCAGTAGGGTGCCTGAACACAGATATCCCCAAAAAAGGGACCTTGGTGAGTAAGCCAGCACTCAGGCACAGTGCAGTAAATCATCACACACAGTGGAGTCTGTTCAAAATACAAGCACAGCAGCATTCCCCAATGTCCCCCCCCACGCCCAGGACAGCATCATTTCCCCTGGGTACGTGCCATGGTACCATAACGCTGACAGCCCATTCCATGACACCCAGGGATGTCCCATGGCAGCACAGGGAGCTGGTGGCACATTGACGTGTGTGTGCTCAATTGTGGCCCCTTCTCCTGGCTCACTGCTGCGTGCAAACTCCCATGGGATTTGGCTGCTGAGGGAAGAAGGCAGCCAGTGGCTCTGACAAGCCTGTGCTGGCCCGGGCGAGCAGGGCTGCTCCTGTGGCTTGCCTGCTCCTCCCCAGCGCCAGCTTCTGAACAGCACATGTCAGGCTTTAGTGATCCTTTACACTGAGCACTTCAAATTGACAGAAACAAACCTGATGCTTTTGTATGTCTTTCATTCCTGCCACCTCCCTTGGAAAAGCAAGGGGGAAAACATCCCAAACAAACCACATGCAAATAACCTTCCCAATATGTCTGTGAAACATTGCAAGTGCTTGTACACGTTGACTCGCACACAAGCTCCACAGATGACAGCACGTGTGAGCCTGGAAAACAGGTTCAGTGTGCTTTGGCCCAAGTCTAGCATGTCCTCCTTTTCCAAGGCCATTAGGATACAAAGCACTGATTTATTTTTTGAGGCAAAACAATCCTTACAGCAGGGCCAGATGCTCTGAAATGAAGAGTGGGAATTGCTGGCTGGCTCTGCCAAGCACGAGGATGCAGGCAGGCACACACCCTGGAGGGATCAGAGTGCCCCCGAGAGCCCAAGGCCCCAGCTGGGAGCAGCCCTGCATCACCCCTAGACCTGCATCACCCCGGACCTGCATCACCCCCAGCCCTGCATCACCCCTAGCCCTGCATCGCCCCCGGATCTGCATCACCCCTGGACCCGCATCTCCCCTAGACCTGCATCGCCCCCAGACCTGCATCACCCCCAGACCTGCATCGCCTCCGGACCTTCATCACCCCTGGACCCGCATCACCCCCGGACCTTCATCGCCCCTGGATCTGCATCACCCCTGGACCCGCATCTCCCCTAGACCTGCATCGCCCCCAGACCTGCAGCGCCCCCAGACCCGCAGCGCCCCCGGACCCGCAGCGCCCATTGCCGGCACACAGCGGTGTGGGCAGATGCAATCCCGGCGCCGGGCAGTCCGGCATCCCGCAACGCTGCGTTTGCTCTTGGAAACCCGCTCCTAAGTCAGAGGGACAAAGGCAGGGAACAAAGGAAAAATCATTTTTCTGAGCGCTATTTGTTCTGGCACGCTCTGCGGCTTTCCGCACGCTCCTCTCCCACGGCTAACGGCAGCTGAGGCGTCTGAGCGCTGCTGCTCCCCAGCCGAGCACGACATCCATCCCTGCCAAGCCTTTGGAGCAGCTCTGGGCTGTAAGAGATCCCGCGGAAGTGCTGCTTCCTGCTGGCATCAAAGAGGAACATTTGAATGAAGGCCCTACGTCCACACGTTTTAGACTTGTGAAAGCCTATGACATGATTTTTCTTTTTTTAAGCAGAAATTGAATTTGGATTAAAAAGAGCCAGATCAGTGCTTTTAAAAGCATCAAGAGCGGTCTTTGCTGCAAGGTCCATGCAGGGCTCAGGGTCCCCTGGAGCACCAGGAGTGATAATGATCATCTGCTGCATTGATCATCACTGATCATTCCCCTGGGTATCCCACGTAACATGCTCTTGGATTTCTAAGGCATGAGGTAGCACACTTGCATAACACTGCTACTCAGAAAAGCCGGAACTGCACACTGGAATAAAGCTCCAGGAGAAGTTTCTATTGGGTGGTCCAGGGTTTTCAGTTTCCTTTTCCACTCCCTGCTCCTCCCCTGCCTCTCACCTCTGCTGACCTCCACATATCTTCTTCAAATTTCAGAATCGAGCAAACCATGTCAGGCGAGTGGTTTGGTTTCTGTGACCCACCAAAAGTAGCTGATTCCCTCCCTGATAATCAGATTGTTCAAGGATTAGGTAATTTTGACAGCTTCCATTGGCTCACCATGACCAGGGCAACACCCCAGGATACTGAAATGAGCAAATGTCCAGACACGTGGTTTTGCCATGGGCTCTTCTGCAGCATGGGATGTGCTCACACGTCTCCATCCACTCTGTTCCAGGGCAGGGGAACAGCTCCAGGGCCTCCTACCCCACTCCACCTGCCCTCAAGTCACCAGCACTGGCATCACAGGCAGAAAAAGCATTCCGTGTGCGGGACTGCTGCTCCATCCAGCAGCTGGGAAGCATTCGGCACAGTCCGGTGCCTGGAGGCTGGATTTAGACAGCTCCAGCCTTGAAATAAGAGCCGCTAACTGCCGGGCTATTTAGATACTGAGAGAGTTCACCGGGGAGGTGATGGACTTAGCCTACCTCAAAGTGAAACCGGAGAGCTTTTCAAAACGTGCTGAAAGGCAGCTTTTGGGTAAAACACTCCACCGTGCTCACGTGTAGGGCAAAATGAGAGGCAGCTGCAGCTCCTGGGAGCAGGGTGCAGGAGGAACAGCTTCTCCTCAGGGCTCTCAGCCTTCTATCCACGCTGCTCTGCTCTCAGGATCAGCATCTACCAGGAAGGAAGAGCTCTTCATGGGCCTTTTGTCCTTCCTCTACCAGGTTGTAAATTACTTTGTCTGCTTCTCACTACTACACAGGTTTGGGGCACAGCGCCGCTTTGGTCTGTTTTACTCCTTCCTTGCCCCATGCAAGACTTCAGTCTCTGGAGGAGTGAAACAGTTTGCTGAACTCAGAAGGCTCAAGAAAGAACAAGACAGAACAATGACCATGACACACAAGTGATCACAAGTGAGTACACATGTCCCCCAGAGATGCCTGGCCCAGATAATGTACTTTCTGCCTCACCAGAATGGTGAAAATCTTTATGTAAGGTGTAAATGCATGTTCACTGTAGGTTCCTCTCCATTCCCATTTCCTCACTTTGTGACCTGAACAGCAACTGATGAAATTTGGAGGTTTTATAACTCAAGCCCTTGCAACAGGTCTTGCAAAATATCCAGAAGAAGGATTAACATGTATGTTAGCCCCTAAATAAATTCCCTGTGACAGCTACAAGTTTCACACCACTGCAAAGCTCTTGAGGTCCAAGCTCTAACGGCTGCCTTAGAGAAAAATGCTCCCCTGAACCTTCATGGTGCTAATTTTAGCTCAGATGAGATTTTCATAACTTTTTAAGGGACTCAACCAGAGCAACTGTGTTGACAACAAGAGGGAATTAAGTTCTTACGGCACATGCAAGGTTCTTGATGCTGGCATGCCAGAGCCATACAAAAAAGCCACAGCGAGGCTGAAGTAGTGCCCCATCTTTTGTTTAATTGGAAATTTCTGCCCATAACCAGCTGCTCCTAATACTGACACACAATAAAGATAGAAATCCTAAAAAATCCCTTGTATTCAGAAATTCAAAGTGGCATGTTATAACCCCTTTGGATTTCTCCAAACCACAGGCCCAAGGAATTCAAGGCTGCACATTCACATGCATTTACACATGCCTTGCCTAAAAATGTGAAAAACACATCACAAAAGGACTTATTTTCAAGCATCTGCCCTCAAACTTGTCAGTGCAAGGAGGATCAGCTGTCAGACTGCCAGCCCCAGCAGACAAACTGGCTCCCAAAGATGTCTTCCTCTGTCTCTGCAGCCAGGCTCAGTCTGGGGTTTTGCTTTGCTGAGGACACACTTCTAAAGGTGTTTCCCCATTTCAAGACTTTGACACACACTTCTTTATCCAACCATTGAATTGCAGGCAGAAAAATAGAGCATTTCACAAAGCCCATGTCCCTGCTTCTGTACCGCCATCTCTGCCATTCCATCTGCATCCCTATCTTCCAGAAAAGAAGTCCCTCTTCTGCCCTAAGACAACCTCTCCTTGAATCCAACCCAAGTGGGATTAGACCCCACAGAAGCCTCCTGGCCATCCTGTGTAGCTGATTGCTACTACAAGAAACCTTATTTCCTTACCACATTGTGATTCACGGAGCTCAGCCCTGGGTTTTTACCTGTCACTTTCCTGGCTGGCAGGTTGCTGCTGAGCCTTACACCTCTGATGGCTTCAAAGCTCTTCCAATTTCCTGCCTGAATGCATGTGGAGACAGTTTATGTCAACGTTCTTGGGCTAAAGTTGGAGCTTGGATAACTGCTCTTCCCCCTCTAATGAACAGGGGGAATAACAATTTGCTAGGCTGGACAAACGAAGCTCTTGTAGGCTCCTCAATGAAATAACATTTCCAGTGTCCTTCCAGTTTACACCCCTCTTTCTTGAGCAGACATGTCATATATTTTAGTTGGTTTACCAGAAAAATTTTTATTGTACCTTACGCAGGGGTTATATCAATTTTTAAATTACTACCCTAATCCCTGTGTTATAAATATATTTAGAAATATACTGCATTTATGGCTTTTGAGTAAAGCCCTTTTTAGCCTTACACACTGTAAGACTTTTTAGTCTTACACACTGATGAGCCATAGGATAAAGGATAACTCCCAGCTTCACTCCTCATTACAATGTTTGAATCAGTATCTGTGGACACTGGACCAATGCTTTTTTGTCTTCAGTACTGGGCATTGAGTAACCAACATGATTTTCACCAGTGCCACGTACCACAGACCAGCTGAGGCCTGAGTTAGTGTCCAGGAGTACAGTGAGACCCTAGAGGTTTGAGTTGATTCCCCTCTAGATGACAGTAATTTAAGCTTTGGATTGAAGAGAGTCTTCAAATACTGAAATGACCTTTGGATGCTGCCAAAAAACAATGTCATGTTTGCAGGCCAACTCCTCCCCACTGAAATCCTGTAAATTGCTGTGTTGAGTGAGACATGAGCGCTGTCTCCCAAGAATAGCGAGGTAGGGAGGCTGTCGTCCAAGTAAAATAAGAAAACTGCATTAGTCTTTCAGGGGAACACTTACCTCCCCAGTTCATACACTGCACAGAGATTTTAATAAAGTAGAATATTGCGGAAAAAGTTGTTTCATTTAATCTGTTTCACATCCAAAAAAATACAACAGCGAAACAGCAGGAGGCGGAGAAAAATTCCCTGCCTGTTAACCTGCATTTTCAGCCCAGCCTGACAGCAGTGCCCTCAGCCAGGGCAGAGCCCACCAGCTGCTCCATGGCAGGCACCAGCCTTGCAGAGGCTCCACATCACGTGCACACACCTGACTCGCTGACCAAAAAGCCACACATCTGCCTGCCTGACTTACATGTCCCCAGTCAGTTGCTGCAGAGGCATCTCCCACCCCCATGGGAGGTAAATGGCCCCTCCTGCACCACGGGGCATCCCCAGCCATGGGAAAACCATTCTGTGATTCCATGAAATTCAGGGTGCTGCTCTTCCCCAGGGACAAGTGCCAGGCCTGCAGTGTGGCTCTTGCACAGCCCAGGGAAGTCACTCCTCACTTTTGTCATCTTAGTGGTTCAACTAACACGTGAAAAGTCATGAAAGGGCTGATGGATGAGCTCTGCTGGATGGATTTCAGGGCCTGTCTCTGGCTCTGCTTATGGCTGCTCTTTATGTCCACGGTGATCAGAGACAGGTCTGAAGTGGCAAATTTGCTGAAAGGCCCAGCGATGCAGACTGAGGAGTGTACTGAGAAAATGAGTGTTGGGACTGAGGAGCACCATGACCTCTGCAAGAAATAGATGCTGGAAGAACCTAAAAATACATTAACCTGAATAATGTCAGTAGCTACTGGTAGAGCTAATGGACTTCTATTTCCTCCTGAGCATCCCAAACTCCCTGATGCCACACTTAAAGAGCACCTAAGGGATAAAAGAAGCACATGGGTCTCCTGGAATATGTCACCACCATGCTGCAAGTGGGTTTCAATCACTGCCCACGCCATGATGTACTCATTAGAGACCATGTCTATCTGGTAAGGTGCCACCTGTCACTAAATACCTGTATTTCCACCCAAAGCTACAGGAACATGGGCCAGTTTGAGCTCCGGAAGCTGGTGACACACCTGGTCAGAAGCCAGCAATGAGAGCAGGCGGCACCAGCTTGGGTATGGTCCTCCAATGAGACCCCCAAACCCAACCAGTTCACCTTGCCACAGCATGAAGGACCAGCAGAGCCACTTCAGAACCATCTGCATTTCTCCGCACACCATGTCTTTACCTCCTGTGAGGCAAAAAGAGAGCCTCTGACATAAGGAAGGTGACAGAAAACAAGGCTGCTGCTGATTTGCACGGTTGGGTGGCACCAAATGAAACACATGGTGCTGTGGAGTTTCAAGTGAGCACTGAGCAAGGCTTATAAAGACAAGGAAAAAAAAAAGAGAAACAAGTCACCAAACAACTGGATTTTCTCTAATCAGACAGATAATATTTACAGCCTACGGGTGGTGCCAAAATATTTCAGGAAATTCCTAAGCCTGTCGGAATAAAAGCACAGGAAAACACAGCACTTAAGGACAGCAACTATGGCAGTAAGAATGAAAGCTTTCCACCTCCTTCCAGCCTCCTTACACAGTTTAAAATTATTGCCATTTCACATCATATCACATCATACTGCAATTATCAAGGCTAAGCTCATTTTGCCATCTCCACTTCAAATGAAGTTCTGAGTTGAACATAAAAAGGAACAGTAAAAAAAGGAATCATGTAAACTGGAAGCAGCAGAATCAATGCACACTCCACACAGCACACTGAGGTCTAATCCATCCCACTCAATCCTGCACCAAGAGACTTGAGCTTTATTTAAGCTATTCCTTCCAGCAAGGCATAAACATCATGCTTGGAAAACCCAAACCACAAAGCTTTTGGCCCATTTTTCAGAGTTATCCACCAGCTTTGACTGTCTGCCCTGGACTTATCACAGAGGGCAGCAGTCCAGGAGGGCAGAACACAAGCACTGAGCCCCTGGGAAACACTTGAGTCCCACTGCTTTTTTTCCCAGTGAAACATTAGATATGTCTTTTCCCTTGCACAACCACAAGAAATCCCATCCTGGAGGTATTTTGTTTCCCCCCTCTCAATTACCAATTGCATCCACAGATGCAGAAAACCACAGCTCCTGCAAGGATCACGTGTCTGTTTTGTTCCATCTGAGCATTCAGACCCTGCAAAGTCTCTCTAGTGCACCCAGAAACAACCGCACGCAACAAGTGCTGGCACCCCTAGAAGAAAAATTAGGTGAACTATTTTGAAAGAACGTGCAAAACCAATTATTTTCTGGTAGTTGGGTGGTGTTATCATTACCTGCTCAGGCTTCAGGCCAGGGGGAACCCAGGCATACTCCTCCAAAGCACAGCCTGAGTCGTCGTCAGAAGTTGAATTCCTCTGGAAGTCAAACATGAGCTTCGTGACTGTCTTCTCCATCTCCAGAGGCATTACTGTCACAATGTGCTCTTCCTGGGAGCACTTACAGTGAAGGCAAATCTTCCTGTAAGGTGAGGAGAGAGAAAAAGAGATGCCCCGGTGAGCAGTGCTTTAAATGGGAAAGTGATTCCTGCCAGTCCTTGGCCTGCAGAGACTAAACTCAACCCTTCCTTATGCTCAGGCATTTTCCAACATAGGATTTGTCTCTCTTATGAGAAGGAAATGAAAGTCCATACTTGCTGTAACAACACTTGGCAATCCATCTGAGTCAGACTGCCCAATGTTTGGGGATATGCAATTGCTTGTCCCTTTACTGCACCACCAAGAGTATTTCCAGGGGCCAGCACAGGCACAGGCCATGCCTGGTGAGCGTTGACTTGCCAGCCAGAACTGCAGAGTCATTACTGAATTTAGGGCAACTGAGCATTTTGCTGAAATGGGAAATGGTGGATTGACTGGGAAGCTGTGAATGACAAGTCTCCTTAGCATGCTGATAGCATAAATTTGCTTATTAAAGTAGCATAAAAATTGATTATAGTCTGAACATATAAAGCTAAATTAAATTAAGGGAGGCTACAAATGCCACAGTCATACTGCAATGGAATCTTAACCATCTGGCTCAGTGGCACACTCCACAGCTCAGCAGCACTGGGGGGAAAGCATAAGAACTGAAAGAACAGCCCACAGAGGTTGCAATTCAACAGCCATTAGCTTAATTCACTGCAAGTATCTGCTGTTCTTAACACTTCTTTAAAGCTTCCTGCAGCTTGTGGCCTGTGACAGATTTTCTTCACAGGCTTGAACCTGAATTTTTACCTGCAGGGCTGCAAGGACAGTACAGACTCATAGAATGGTTTGGGTTGAAAGGAACCTTAAAGGCCATTCAGATCAACACCCTCTGCCATGGGCAGGGACACCTTTCACTAGACCAGGCTGCTCAGAGCTCCATCCAGCCTGGCCTTGAACACTTCAAGGGATGGGACATCTGCAAGTTGTCCAGGCAATATGTGGCCAGGGCCTCACCACTCTCACAGTAAATAATGCCTTCCTAATATCCAATCTAAACTTATTCTGTCTCAGTTTAAATCCATTCCTCCTTGTCCTAACACTATATGCCTTTGTAAAAAGTCCCTCTCCAGTAACCCTGTAGGCTCCTTCAGGCACTGAAAAGCTGATAAGGTCACCACAGAGCCTTCTCCTCTCCAGGCTGAACAATCCCAATCGTCTCAGCCTTTCCTCACAGGACAGATGTTTCATCCCTCTGATCATCACATCCCTTCGCCACGGTAACAGCGAAGGACAAACCTGGCTGAAAACATCTCCTGACAAAGAAAAAGAGGTTAAAGTGAATGCTGATAAATTGGCTTCTATTTCTGAAAACTCAATGCTCTTCCACAGGCTGGGTCAATGGTATCTATTTTAGAGCAACCACACAGGATTTTGAATTAATTTGCACTAATGAAGCACCACTGACTTCTGAGGAATGAGATAAGGTTTCACTTGGGTAGCAGAAGGGAGACATCGCAGAAATAATAAGGTACCACACAAAATCAAGGGAAAATTTACAGTTGCCATTGCAGGTTTTTCTGCTCCGTGGTAAAGCAAAGAAACTCAGAGGGAAGCAATAGTTAAACCCGGGGGCTGGAATTTTTAAACACCTTCCCTTCTCTTTCACTGCTGTCTACAAGCCAGCTAAGCATAGCAGTGCTCGGATCCAGCTTCAAGTCTAAATTTCCATTTGGCCATTACAGCACAAAAAACGCACTCTAGCAAAAGTCAAGAGGCTCCGTTAAGTCAAGCCAGGGAGATTTGCCAGATTTTCCCATTTCCTGCCTTTCATCAGATCGAAACCACACAGCAACCCCCACACACTCCAGCGTCTGGTTTGCGTCCAGTCGGAGAGCCTCGGCATCACCTCTGGCTGTTTCTTTAAAAAATAATCAAGGTACCATTTCATGTGAGTATTTTAATTAATCAGCTACCGTGGAAGGGTGTGGAAGGGGTACTCTGCCCCAGCAAAGTCGCTGCTATCATTGCTGTTTCCATCTCACTTCATGATACAATTAAAAGCAGCTTAATAGGAAACAAGATTTTAAGAATAATTCATAGAGCCCCAGATTTGGCACTAGAGTTAATTATTCTAAGGGAGTTCACTTAGAATAGAACTTAAAACCAAATTTTGACTTTTAGGAGATAGATCATGTACTTCAAATTGGGGCAAACCCAACAGTCCACTGGGAGTGTGAGCATTATGATGGGGAAAAAGGCAGCGCACAGGCTTCTTCTTCCTCCCCTCTAGGTACATCCCCTTCAGGAGATGGGACATGGCAGGAAAGCATCAGACATCTTGGCTTTTAATAAATTACATAAATTAGGACTTGTAATAACAGTGTCAAAGACTGAACAGGTGAGATGTATGATCAGCTAGACCCCAGAGATCACTCCCACCCCCACCCCCCCAGCTCACACCACATACAGCCAGCAGCTTGAGGACTGGGTCAGGAAGCTGGTTTACCCTACCCTCCCTCCTGCCCCATCCCAGGCAAGTGAGTATGGCTGGTCAGTGGCTTCCCTGGTCAGAAGAGCAAAGGATGAACACAGGTAGCCTATCTACTCAGCAGTGATGTCCCCAAGCCAGGACAACTGTGCACCATTAAAACTTGACCATCTCCTGGCATAGGGTTTCTGCCACCTCCCTGGACAAACTGTACCAAATTCAAGATCTTGCCTCTGAGATATTCAGCTTATCATTAAAAGCAGATGATTAACAGCTTTAATTACAATTTTCTTTACATTAGGATATGTTGTTTCATGGGAACAATACCCAGTGTCCTAGGAGTGTCTTTCCACTTCTATGATCAGGTTTCCATGACTTCTTCACATAGGTCTCACTTGCTCAACTTTATTTTATCATCTTCCAGCTCACTATAATTAAAAATAATTCCCCACAGCAAAAACTTAATATCAGAATGTACATTTCAAATCTGAGATGAAATTGAAAAAAAAACTGTTTTCCCCTGCTGCATTCAGAGGAGCACAAAGCGAGACAGCGCGTGTGTCAGCGCTCGCCTGTGCCTGCAGTGACCACAGTGACAATGTGGGTGCCACACTGGAGAGCTGGGGGGTGTTGGAGAGGAGCAGGGCCATGGCTGGCAGCCTGCCTGGCTGCTCCTGCCAGCAGCAGCTCGTTAGTCCTACCGTGGGAAGTGCAGCACAGCCTGCAGATGCTCAGCACACTGGTCTGTCACACACCTTACCCCAGAATGGAGCTGCAGCCCACCTGGGGTGGCACCTCCTCCAAAGGGAAGCACATTAGCTTGGCTCTGGCCAAGCCTCACTGCCACCAAAGCCTCAGCAACAACAACCTCTGCTGCCTTGCACAACTTGAGAAGAGTGCAGGCAGCTGGTTTTTTTTTTAGCAAGAATAAATTAACACCAATCACTGTCTGGAAATCCCGTCTTCATTCATGAGCCTTTCCATCTTGCTCCCATCCCAGGTCTGCAAGCTTGTCTCAGGGAAGAATCTGCCCTGGTGGCTCAGAGATATCACCAGCACTGGGGAGAAAACAACGAAGCAAGGATGGCTGACAGCATGACTGGCCTTGAGCACGAATAAAGGAGCTTTTAAGCAGCTGTAGCTAGTGGGCAGGCAGGAAAGGCAAGCGGGAGCCAGCCGGCAGCCAGGCTGCTGCAGGAGGCACGGGCTGGGGAGCATCGGCAGGGCTGCTCAGCACAGAGCTGCACACAGAGCTGTCCTGTGCTGGGGCCAGCACGGCGGGAAGCAAACGGGGAGAAAAAGAACATTTCCTGGTGTCAGATTTAGCTGGAAAGGAGCCTGCCTTGAATTGACTTCACATGGTATACACCAAGCAGCAACGTCTCAGAAACAGACTGAAAAATTTCTTCTCCTCAAGGCCAGCAAAGTTACAAGATGGATGTGTTTTGTTTTGCACTGGCTGCTTTCATGTGGTGCTCCTGGCAGAGTGGGCAAGTCCTCTTCTCAGAGGAGACTTTAAGCCTGTTCCTGGTCACATCCCTACCCACATACTGGTGTGGGAGGAAAGTGAAAATACATCCACCACCCCACACCAGCCTTTTTCTCTCTACAGATGAAAACAAGCACACAAGAGAATCTGAAGCAAACAGGAGCCCAACACACCAAGCAGAGAACATGGCTTCAAAGTACTTCTTGCTTGGGATGCAGAAGTACACTCCCAGCTTTGGTCCACCTACGTGGATCTTGACACGAAGCCAACTGCCCTGCGAGGTCTCTGGGACGAGGCGGTGCCTTGCTGTACAACCCTGTCAGCAAAGCACAGCCTCTGCCATCTCTGGAGCCTCCTGCAGCCCTTTCATCTCAGCAACAGCACCAACAAAAAGCTAAACCATGCTGAAAGCACTAGTGCTGTGCAAGAGGCTCTGGAGAGAGCTGCGAGCGTGACCCCAGCTTTCAGAAGAGAGATCAGGTCTCCCTGCTGTGAAAAACCAGCAGACTCCAACTGGGGAAAGCATGAGCAGAGCTAAAAAGTCAAGGAAGAGAGATGAAGGGCAGCCTGTCACCAAGGCAAAGGGGGTCCTTGCCAATAGTGTGTAGCTCCAGCAAAGGAGCCAGGTAAGCTGGCCTCTCCCAGGGACCAGCCAGCTTGTCTGGCTTTTGGGATGGGACTCCCTAGGATGTTGAAGGCAGCACACCCCTGTCCTCAGGAAAAGCTCCTGGCCACAGGGCTCTTCTCTTCCTATTTAGTGGGTGGGCATGCAGAACACAAGACAGCAAAGAGCACCAAGGCAAAGCCTGCCCAGAATATCCACAGATATTCGGAGAAAGGGCAGAGCCCGACGCCTCCCGGCAACAGCAGGAATGAAGGCAGAGTTTAAAATTGTGGCAGAAATGTTAAAATTCCTCTCGGACAAAGAAGGAACTCGGTAAACAGCCCTTATCACCCACCAGCGGGTGCTTATCTCTGCTTCTCACTTGTTTCTTCTGGGATGGAAATAAATGGGCTGTATCAGGGAGCAGCTCCCTCTCCAGACAAAGCAGAAGCCGGAATGCCACGGCCGTGCACGGCCATGCGATGCCTCTGCTGTGCTCCCTAATACAGGATTTGCATGCATTTGTGCACACATTAACATGCAAGATTCGGAATCCCTCAAAAAGCAATTGTCTGCTCCGCTCGGATGGGGTGTGAATGCAGACGGACAATTCCCTTCTCACTTGGCTCAAGACACACGTGGCAGCCTGATCTCTCTCCATCATTCTGACTGCAATAAGGCTTTTGGGTCAGCTGTCAGTCAGTAAAAAACCCTCAAAAAACCCCAAGACCTCCTGGAAAAGGGAGAGGAGGCTCAGGATTTGGGGCAGCTCCTATGACCCCTGAGGCTCTTAACAAGGGTATCTTAATATCCCTGCCTGTTATCTCCTCCCCTCAATTGAGAGTTAATGAGGCATCTTCCCATCCCAAGTGAGATCCAGCTATACAGACCCGTTTCTCCAGACCCCACAGGCAGGGCAAATATTTACCTAAATGTAAAAATTAACAGTCCTTCACTGCCACAGGGAGAGCCCAGCAGTTCTTCTCCAGCACAGGGAAACTGAGGCATGGAGCAAGCGCAAACAGCACCCAGCGGTGGCTTCCACATTGACTTCCTAAACACCAGAGGAGCCCCAAGCTTTTGTGCTCAAAACAGACAGTTCAGGCTGAAGCTCTGCCTCTTTCTCCAACTTCTCTAACACTGTATTTTGAACGGTCCCAGCAGCCCCCATCCAGGCGCTGCCCATGGCCTCAGGGCCCATGGATCTCAGTGACAAAGGGGCATCTCTCCAGACAAAACATTTCTGCAACTTCCCAGCTCTTCTGCAGCTGAAAAAACCCCAACCTATCCGTGGGAATGAACTGCAAAGACTCTGTGCCACCTGGGTTGAAAAGGAAGCTTAGCAAAAGCTTTTACCTGCCCACTGTGGTGCAGGAGGAGGAGGAGGAGGAGGAGGAGGTGAGTTAGACACGGGTACCTATAATAGCAGCAATTCAGTGTCTGAGGACAAGGTGCCCTTGGTGGCCTGCAAGGACAGTCAAGGGATGCCAACATTCACTTGACACAACATGTTGTGGGAACAGCTGGCTTGATAGATCAACATCAGGTGGTAGCAACAGAGCTGGCAGAACAGTAATGCCAGGGAACCAAGGAAGAGAGAAATAATCCAGCAACCAAACTGGTTGCATCCTGCAGATACAAGTCCCCCAGATCCCAAAGGCCATGGGAAAAGCACGTGTAGCCACCCATCTGCATGGAGGTCCACATTAGGTGGGGAAACACTAAAAGGATGGAGGAGTTGCAAATCCTTCTCTCCATCTTCCCCATCCATGTTCTTGTCTCTCCTCTCAATTTGCTCAAGGCAAATCAACTCTCTTTACAGCATTGTTTTATTTGCAGCTGCCCCTTGACCCCTGCAGTGCCCACAGCAGCATTTGTGAAGGTATCCAGGGCAGCACTGAAGCTTTTATGACAAAGCCTATTTCCACTTCTGGAAAAATTCTCCTCTTTAGCTGATTTGTCCATGCTTGGCTTCAGGCTGGAGACTAATTTTAATTTTAAAACTCATCCTTTATCAATGCAAAAGCTATTCTTGCTTAATTAAGAAAAAAAAAAGAATAAAAAAAGAACTATCCCCAGTACTGTCAGCTGCAGCCAAACATGAGCAAAAACAGCCTTTGAGGATTTTCCATTTGTTCTGCTTCCATCCTGAACCAGGACCGTCCCTTCACAAGCAGGTGGAACATCTGCCTGTGGGTTCCCACTGCCCTATCCCCAAACCACTGCTTCCCTGAGGCACAGCCTCCAGGCTGCTCCCAATCCTGCTGTCTGCGGTCTGAGGCAGAGAACAACCATCAGCACACCAGAGGCAGACCAAGAAATTAGCACAAAACACAACACAATGCACAAACCCCCCAAATTCCTCATCTGATCTGTCTGGTGCCCTCTTAGGCAAACAAGGAATCACAGAGCCACAGACCAAAGCTGTGGCCAGACTTTTCAGCAACACCCCAGGATGCGAATGAAAACAGGATCAATCTTTGCAGCCTGTGGCTAAACCACAGTGTGGGATCTGGGGTGCATCACAGGCCATTCTGCAGAGCCCAGTGCACCCCAGGGCTCTGCAGGGAACACGGGGCCCTGCTTGGGCTCCAGTTTCTCCTGGTGAGCTGGGTAAGAGCAGCAGGCTGTTGGAACACCCTCTTGACCTGAACCACGCTGCCAGGCTGCTCCCATGAGCCACAACCCCTGACACAAACTGTGAAAATTCTGATGCATAAAGATGAGATGGTTAAATTAAGGGATATTAATAACTCAGCAGCTCTCACAAGAACTCTCCACTTGGATCTCTCAGGATATTTTGCGGAAGATTCAATAATTTTTTGTCATAATAGAGGTTAGACAGAAGTGGGCAAAGTGCTAGACCCATGTGAGCTGCAGCTCAAGCAAAGGGGAGAGAGAGAAGAGGCAAAAGAAGCTGCAGTGAGCCCCAGCCTGTTGCCCAGCCATGCTACCAGGAGAAAAGGCATCCAACAGGCTGCTCCCTCACATCCAAGACGATGGAGGCAGTCTGCCAGCTCACAGGCTTACCGCTACTCTCAGCATATTTATATTAGGGTTGTTTTTTTTCCTCTTAAAGGTCCAGCTCTTAGCACACTGAAATAGCAATAACCACATATTTTTCCCCAGTCATGAAGAAGAAATGCAAACCACTAGTTTACAAGTTGAAGAACAGGCTCAGCAGCAGCAGTAATAACCCTGAAGCAAACAATGCTGAAGCCAAGCTCATGATTATAAAAGGCAGAGGTACAGGAGGGGCAGATGCAGGGCTGTGGACACCCAAGAGGGTTTGGTGTCCCCCATGGCAGGACAACCCCAACCCCAGGGACCCCAGAGACCAAAGGGGCCTCTGGCTGATGGGGATGGGACAGGGGAGATAGTGGAGGAGCAGGCACAGCAGGGCCCTGAGGAGCTCTCCCTCTCTCTCCCCATCCAAGAGCCAATGTGTGTCTGTGTGACAAAGCCCTGCCCTATCCTGAGGGTTATCTGGTCAGACTTTAATGACAGCATTGCCGTGGCTTTTCAGCCTAAAAAGATGCAGAGCTGTATCACAGGAGGTCCTTTCTGCTTTGTTCTTAACTGAAGATGAAAATTCCAAGCCTGGGATTCTAGCACCCTGGATCCAAACCCAGCTGTCCACTGAGAAACCCGTCTCTGTTCAGCATGCAGATCTTCCCTGTTTTCTCAAGTTTTAATAACTCTGTGCTCTCCACAGGCAGTATTTATCTTCCTGCTCCTCTCTTTCCCCCATCCCATTCCAGGCTCGAAGCCCACCACTCCAGACTAGCTAAGCTAAGTGAGCTCCCAGCGACCTGCCCCAGGGCTGTACATGTTATTTTAAAGGCCTTCACTTGTATTTGCAGCATGACAAGCAGAAACCACGGGAACCAGCAAACATGCTGCAATCCAAGTATCTCACAGGCCACACATCCTAAAGGAAAAAAAACCCGGCTGATAGGCAAAGCGCTCAGGAGCAGGATGAGCTGGGCTGAAAACTGTCATTATTTCAGAAGTTAAGGCTCAGACGGTGTCCCCTGAGGCCGGCAGTACTGACCCGCATGTGAAAGCAAACACTGCCAGCCTGATCTGCCTGCGCTGGCTGAGCCCGAGCCAGGCTGCCAGCAGCAAATGCGCAAGGCTGGGCCAGTCTGTTAAGCCGAGTCTGGCTGGCAGAAAACACACAACGGGAGAAGATTAAAATCCGGAGCAAAATATAATCTTGTTAGCTGCAGACAGTTTTACTTTACAAACCTTTATCACCGGCTCAAGCCGGCACCCTTATAAACACAATGCAGCGATGCAAGACATGAGAGTGCTCCCACAGCAGGGGAAATAATCGCCGAATGAAAATAAGTCAGATAAGTTACAAGATAAGAGAGCTAAAACTGAAAGGATGACACTGCATCTGGTGCAAATAATTATTTTGGCATTATTCTGTCCTGTGCTAATCCTCAAATGCTTGAAAAGATTCAATCACTGTTTAGCACCGCCAAGGAATCACGACTAGAAAACAAAGAATAACTGGATTAAAATCTTTCCACGGTCACAGGTCACGTCTGTGTCACATCTGCTTAAAATGTTCCTTCAAGGGACAAGAAAAAAAAGGAAATTGGACTTGAAAAGATTGCACTGGAAGACATAACCCCCAGGTTGCAGCTCTAGGTTGGTTTATAGTTTGCCATTCTGGCATGAACAACAAGGGTTTAGAAAGATTATTACTTTAAAAGTTCCTATTCTTAGGAAGGCAAAACCACCAAAATAAACATCTGAACGGCAGCGTCCTCATTCACAGCCCCAGCCTCCATGCAGTCTGCTCAGAAAATGTGCGGAGAACCCAGGCTTCTAGGGGCTGCATTTACCAGAGCAATACAATTAACACCGAGAGATGAAGATTTTTTAACTCCTGTTAGAGCCAGCTGAGCCCTTCCGATTATTTTTAAAACGAGAACTCCATTACAATAGCATCAGCATTTCTCCCTGACGTCCTGCAGCTGCAGAAATACAATTTAACAATTAACCTTTTACATCCATAAACACAGAGAACAGCAAAGGCTGGAAAAACATCGCAGCCCCTCGCAGCTCGCCACCAGCAGCACACTGAGCAAAGTTAGCAACGCATCTGCGTGCATCCATGGAATGCTCCTTATTCCTCCTCCTCCTCCCTTCTACTTTCTACCCCTTCTGAAAACCCACGACAGATCTGAAGCCGCTGGCCAAAGGCAGTTCCTTACCTGGTGGCCCTGGCGATGGCAGCGCAGCAGGGACGGATCTCTCGTGCTGCCCAGGTGTCCTAGCTGCGCCCGGTGCCCGCGGGCTGCTCGCAGGACCAGCCGGAGCGCCGCAGGGCCATACAGCATCCCTGGCTCCCGGCTCTGGCCAGCGCCAGCGGGAACGCCGCTCGGGGCTTTGTGGAAGCCTTCCAGAGCAGGCAGGCACCGAAGGAAACCTGCCCTGGAAGAAGGCGCCTCGCCTGCCCCGCGGCTGAAGCTTTCGCGTCAATCGCCTCGCTTTGAAATCCGGCTCCGGAGGGTCCCTCCCTCTCCGCTCCCAATCCGAACGGATCCAGCAGCTCCCCCCTCCAGCCTGCCTTTCACTAAGCGACCCTTGGAGGTGGCGAGAGGATGTCCAGTCTGCCGGCCGAGCGGCGGCACTAACGAGGAGCGGTGCAGCCCACGGAGGATAATCGGCGGCGCGGCAGCGGCGCGGGGCTCTGCTGTTGCATTGCTCTCCTCTCCTGCATGTTAATGCGCGATGATGTCAGCAAGCCAAAGTCACCGCACCCCGCCCGGACCGCCGCCACGGCCCGGCCACCCGCCCCTTTATTTACATGGAAATCAGCCCGCTCTCCGAAATCAATAAATCCTGTAGGCTGCTTGGGCAATGGGAGAGGGGGGGAAAAAATCCTCCTCGCTCGCTTGCGTGTTTCAAAGAGTTGGCTGCACACCAGCAGCCTAAATGGAACGGTGTGAGGACGCTAATTATCCTTCCGTTCTTATTTGATGCTGACCGAAGCTCAACTTGCTGTCAAACTTCAGGTACCGCTTCTTAGGTACGCGGGCTATTAACGCAATGATCCGCTGGCCCCGAGCAACCCATCCTTTTTCTCCTGGCTTTCAATGCCCTCTCAATTATCGTCTACACTAGTTTGCTATGATTCCCTACTGGTTTTTAGACACAGCATGCTTGTGACCAGCAGGGCTAAGTATTCAGGGGAATACAAGTTATTAACGTGGCATTTTGGTCACTGCATATTTTAATACATTTTCTCTCACGCGGCCACGACAGATGAACGATTCACACCTTTTTATGTGTGTCTCACGTGAATACTGCGAGCCACAGGAATACACCACCTCGACGGGGATGCTAAGCCTCTTCCCCCTGTGTTTCCTTCCCCTTGGAAAAGAAAACGCAGAGACGGAGCTATGCTGCCAAATCTGTTCTGCTGCTCTTAAAGTCCCTTGTTTGGGAATTCGGTGGTCACAAATGAATAATTCGAGTCGTCTGGAGGACAGCGTACTTCTCAGTTTTTCAGCATTTCCAAAAAGTGAGTGAAATTGAAAAAACTCGTTTCTGTGGACTCAAAAAAACCTCCCACAGAAAGCAAATAAAACTTTCCCAACACATAGCGCTTTCTGTTGAGGAATACACCTGGTCCAGGTAGCTGGGCTGCAAACTGCAGATTGAGATGAAGATTGAAACGCACTTTAAACTCTGGGTGGGATCCCCAGACAAGAGGCCATGAACTACCAACCTCCGGGATAACAAAGGACATGAAGATGGGGGACGACCCCAGCTGAATGGACACTGAGAGACACTGCAGGAACTGGGAATTGCCGACCTTTGGGATAACAAAGGAGTTGAAGATCAGTGATGCTAGTGAGGTGGATGGACAGGAAAAGGAGAGAGGAGCTGAAGACGACTGGGGGAAAAGCCAGACTAGCGCCTGGGTGCACTGTGAGAGGATAAAGCCCAGGAGTTCCTTTCTTGGAGGCACCAGCTCGGTCTATGTCTGTGTTGCTGCTCCGGGGACAAATGGCTTTATGGAACAGGACAGAGACTGCTATGGGAAACCTGGGGCTGAGCCGGTGAGGAAAGCTGGTCTGGCTGTGAGTGGGGCGTGTGGGGAAGCCAGGCGGGGCTCTCGGCTCACTGGAGCTGCCACCATGAAGGGACTTCAGTCCCACAAGTCGAAGTCTCTGGCCTTGGGACTGCCAGAGAGTATTGTGACTGCTCAGACTGGGAAGTTTCCTTAACATTCTGTTGCACGCTCCTGACTGTTGATGCCTGATTCCAGATTTCGGAGCCCTTGATTTTGGCAATATTAGCTATGTTTACAGAACACAGAAGGATGCAGAAACTACAGCTGTGAGTCTTTCTGCAGCCTCAAATGCCTTAAATTGTTATTATTAAGGCTCATAAATTAGGTTTAATTACATGGAATTACACTCAAAATCTCAAGGATGAGATCTGCAGCTGGGACAAACCAGCCTAGCTCTAAGAGCCTCCCCAACTTAATCGGCCAAGTGGGACAAACCAAGAATGTGCAGAGATATGAACTCTTTTTTTTTTCATTTATATTAAGTCTGAGCAGCAAGTTCGAGAGCTGAGCACTGACTCTTAGTGCATCCAGCCAGATAAGACCTTCCTTTCATGGAGCAGGGGCTTCTGCTGGAGATGGTGAAGTGCTGAGGATGGTCTCCTTCAACTCCTCCAACTACAAAGAGCAACAGAACTCATAGGAAAAACCTTCCCTGATCCTTCAGCTTCCTAAACTGGCCCATTTTTCCCCTCCCAGCCTGAAACAGTGCTGCAGGCAGGCTGTCAACCTTGCCTCTCTATGGTTAATGTGCCATGGCCCCAAGATGATTTACTTTTCCTCTTAAACTCAGAACATGTTAATTACAACACAAAGGGAATGAGACAAAACTGAATTGGGCAAAAGCAAATAAAGCAGCCTGCTTATAAAATGATAATGTTGAGCAGAAATGCTGTGGAGCAGAAATCATGTGTGTTCCCTGGAAACATATCCCTAAAAGCACTCAGCAGTGACTTGGGGCTACAAACAGCACAAGGAACACACCCTGCTCCACAGGGCACTCCTGCAGGCACTCACTTTCACCCAGAACAAGTAAAAATGTGTGACTTTATCAGGATTAACTTTCAAGGAGGAAAGGCCCTTTAGCTGCAAACACTTTGGAGCAAAATCTCCAAACTCACAAATAGTGACTTTGGAGCAAAGTCTCTGTTTGTGCTCCAAGGGTCTCTGTCAGCCAGCCTCACCCTCAGGGGAAAGGCTGGCAAGGCATGAGTGTCCAACCCCACACTTCTTGTACAACACCCTCTGTGCCACCATCTACAGCAGCTTCAATCACCCTGCACCAGCCTGACACGATCCCACCCCAGGGCACGTGGCAGTGTCATTCCCACACAACCAACTATCCTAAAGGTGAGTTCTGCTTGGCTTTCTTGGCCAACTGATCATCTGCACAAACCAGAAACTGCAAACTGCAGTTTCCTGCAAACACCAGGAACTGCAAACTTTTCAGTCTAAGTTCATCCACAAAGATAAAATGGGTGTGAGAATCACGAACTGAAGTAAAAGATTAGTAAAAGACCAATGTCTGTAGCATTTCAGCTGCAGGGCTAGCTGTGAGCAGAAGAGCTTTGTGTCTCCAAACAGCGTCTCTGATCGTCATCGCTCCTGACAGACTTCTTGTTCCAATGCTTGCAAATCTAAATATCCACAAAATCCAACGAACAGCCTCTTCTGAGACAAGAAATCAGATCAGAAGCTGTGTAACGTTTGGACACACAACTGTCTCAGGGAAATGGAAATGAGCCTTCCCGCTTTGAAAGCCGCCGGTTTGTGGCAATTGCTCCATATTACCATTACCTACTGTGAGGCTTGTGAAAAGGTCATGTGTTGGAATAACTCCAGAAGGCACACGAGATTTCTTGACGGATTCTGCACATTATGCAGGTGAAATGGGTGTTTCATTAGGCAGCAAGGAGAATACTGAGCTGGTGGGGCACATTATCAAAGGTTAGGTGAAGGACTTGCACCATTACAAGGATGGATGCTGACAACTGCCAGCAATGTAGCAAATGACCAGAAGTAAAAAGTTACTAAAATAAAGAAAGATCAAGAGCAGGAAACCCCTGCTTCAATGCAGGGGTGTGAGACAGACAGCTCTGCTTGTAAATGTAGCACCATCTTTCTTCTCTTTGTTGCTAGTTTTAACGACAAGGAGCCAAACCCAGTCAACTCTAAACTTTCTGCCATTTGCACAAACTCAGACCTATGGCTAATTTAACAAATCATTGCAAGAGCCCAGGTTTCATAAATGCTGTGTTTTATCACCTCCATGTATTGATTGTCTGTCAATGAATGGAGTTCCACGTGACAATGTTGACTCTCCTGATGACAACGGGCTGCACAGCAGAGTCACACACAGCAGCAGCAGACTGGTGTCCTCAAGGTCACTGGGCTACTAACCTGATGAATGTCAGATCAAGTTGCCTTTCTGAATTATTTAGTGAGCATCCTCTGCTGCAGCATACCAGGGTACCGCTACCTTGGGATGTCACAAGAAGCTTCAGATTCTGCCATCCCAAAGTGCTGCCCACAGGGACACAGACTGTCCCTTGCACGTCACACACCACCAGCCTGCCCTGGACCAGCCCAGCTGCAGGGCCCCTCCACCACCACCACCCGAGCCCATCCTGGCTCACAGCCACAGGCATAGTAATAGATTACTTTCCCATTGCTCTTTCTGACCACAGAAATGCAGAATTGGACACTAAAGTGGTTTTTTTTCCACTCTGTTCCCACACTCACCCTGTAATTTGCAGAGCAATCCCCACTGGCAGAGCCAGTGCTCCCAGCCCAGTGCCAGCACAGGATGAGCCCAGTGCAGTCCCTGGGCACAAGGCAGTGATAAGCAGCAGAACAACAGGCTGGAGAGGGCACAGCTTTGCAAACACTGGATGGGAAAGGCAAGATGACTGCAAAAAGCTGTTAGTGACAGGGAAGGGAAATGACCCTATGTGGCAGGGTACAGCCCCACTCTGTCCAGCCAAATACCTGGCTCTTCAGGAGACACACAAGCATGTGCTCAAGGTATGGGGAAAGCTCCTTGGAGAATCTGAGTCATGAAATACAGGTCAGGACTTTAAACAAGGATGAGCTTTGTTTTTCCTTTATTCTTTCTGAGCAAGGCAGCAAATGGTTCCTCACAGCTCCCAATGCTAGAAGCAGGGATGTCTTATTGCAAAAAATAATGGGATAGACAGAGAGGCAGAGAGACCAACATCAGATGCAGATCATTAATCCCCAAACTTGGCCTCCTCCACTTTTCCTCGGGGCTGCCATTTGTACCTTCACATGGCTGCTGCCTGAGACCAACCACAACAGACCCACTCCTCCAGCTGTCACCACTGCTGCCTTCCACTCGTTTTTGGCAGAGCCACGGGTAAGGATCTGTGCTGTCAGTCTGCAAGGAGGAATTTAGTTTTTAAAACACCACTGAGCCCAGCAGCAGCTGACGCAGAAGGGGAGGTACAGCCCATACGCAGTGCAGCTGATTCTGGAGACAATTTTCTGTGCTTCCTGCCAACTCACCCAGCGAGACAGACCTGACCCTGGCTGGCCCCCTCTGGCCAGTGAGGTGTGGCCACGAGCTCATGCTGTGCTGCCCATGTCCTCTGGCAGCACTGAGCCACACAAATGCAGGGATGATCAGCACACTGTGCTGATGCTCCTGAGCATCACTGCCTGGTACCCCAATCCCCTCCATGGCAAGGCACCCCAAAAGGACCCTCACCCACTGACCATCCCTACCCCAGCACTGCTATGACACACAGAGCACACCAACAACAGGCTTTCATCAGTCGCTATCTCTTCCTTTCTCTCCCTTTTTTTTTAAAATCACCTTAATGTAAGAAGCTTTAGAGAGCTTAACACAATAAGGCTTTCATAGCCTCCAGCTTCCACTCGGCACTAATATGTTTTTTACTTTTATATGTTGAAATCAGATTTGTAACTGAATGTGAACAATCCAGATGCTCCTGTGGTTTTCTCCCCTTTGCTAGTCTGATAGGCTTCTCATCTGAAGACTTTAATTGTGTCCTTTAATGATGTCTACAAAAGCCTCATTAAAGCACTTGATCGTAATTTAAGCTAAATAAACTCAACACAGTTATTTTTGTAATCATATCTTTTTCTTGGGGCCTTTCCACAAACAATGAAGTGTTCACTGAAAATACGTTACAAAGGAAATGCATAAATCTTCAGCTTATCTGGTGGTATGTTGTCCAAAGATCTAAACCTTTGATCAACAACAAATTAATTTTCCATTTACACAAAACAGAAGATGCTTTTAAGGATAACCAACTAACCCTGCAAGTCTGCACTGACATGTGCCTTGGCAGCAGCTCAGGACTCCCTCGCTGCCGCCCTTCTCACTGCCTGACACTGTCAGGGTCCCTGTCACATCAGATGATTTTTATTTTATTTTTTGGCTTCAAACCTGTCTAACAGGGTGTTTCGGGTCAGTGGTTATGTACTGAGGATTTCTTGCCTTAAGTCACTGAGCTCTCCTCTGCACTAGTCATGCACTGCCTGGCCCCACCAGCAGAGCTGTGCCTTCCCCAGGACCAGGGGCATTGACCATCTCCATGCTCAGAGGCGAGTCTTGAGCCAGCCCAGTCCTGGACAAGTGACACAAGCCTGGTTTTTACCTCCTTAAACCAGACTGTGCACATCTTCCCTGGCTGCCAGCAGGATTTAGGTGCTTCCCTCACTTTGGCTGTCACCACACGAGTCCCTGCTCCCAGTCAGGTCCTGCAGGGCTGCACAAACCTCTGGCCAAACTGCCCTGACACCTGCTAAGGTCTGAGATGGCCATGCTTCTACTCCTACCCAGGAGACACAGAGCCAGCTAAGAGAAAAGACCTGTTTGCTGCTTGCACCCAAACAGTGTTAAATGCACAGGGAGGTGTTAAACTCAGCACATTTTTGGATCCAGCCAACTCTCTTGTGTGATGTCAGGGAGGGAATCATGCACGCTGGGTCATGGACAAGAAGGGGCTTTTGCAATGTCTTCAAGTCTTAAATTTCCCAGTGTATCAGCACAGGGAGATCAGACGTGGTCAGGAATGCACCTGGCTCCTCACCTCCCAGCAGAGCAGTGGGAAGAAAGATGCCCAAATGGGTTTTTATTTCACACCTGAGAGCAAGAAGTGGCCCTAGTGCCAGCAGATGGACTAGCATGTGCTGTTTCACTACACCTCAAACTCCACAAGACTTCTACAATCAAGCCAACCTTGATTTAGAAAAACCTTCCAAAACATAGAAAACAATAAAATTCTGTAAAGTGGCATCTCTGTTTAAGCTTGGGGGGTTTCCCAGCCCCAGCCCTCTTAGGATCATGGCCCAGTGCCCTTCCTGGAATGCACAGAGAGGGTTGTCCTGTCTTAGGCAATGGCAAGGTTCCCAGCCTGGCTGTCCCACTGGTTGAAGCTGGATAGAGCTCCAGTGTCCCCCAGACAGCCTTGCAACTGCACACACGACAGGAGATATTTGCTGTTCTTCCCTTTGTTTTAATTAGTAATAACAACTTGTTACTGTGGCTTGACATTTGTTCAGACTTAGGAATAAATTGCTTCCTTGTATGATATGCTGAGATTACAACAGGCTTTCTATGTTTCTGTTGGTTTTAGTAGCTCATAACAAACCATGAAATTCATTACTCTTGCCACAAGCACCCACGAGATGTGCCAACCAGGGTGTGATTTATACACAGCTCAACTCAGGGAAATTAAAAGGTTTTAATGTTGCCTGCAAGAAGTCCAGGGTTTGAAATTTTATACAGTTGAATTACAGAAAAAGAGAATGTCAGATGCAAGCCACTGCATTGTTTTATCTGCCTCAGGACTCAACATTAAAGTCAGAGTAAAAATAATTCACTAAATATTAATTAAGTGTGTAATTTGGACAGTCTTTTTAGTGATAAGCCTTCTGGCCTGCAAGTTACTTCATTCTCATCTGTTTTTAACTGCTTTGAAGATATTAAAGGATGGCATTTAACAGCAGAACTTCTCTGCTACAACATAACTCGTCAAAGCATTCTCACTGAAAGGAATCACCAGAGAACAGCCTGTGCCTCGCCATCCTTAATGGGAATGGGCTGTCAGTCATACTCCAGTCCCATCTCTCCATGCCGTGTCAAGCCTTGTACATCAAACCCAATACACAAATCGCCAGCTCCATCAAGATCATTAGAGCTGCTCAGCCCGTCAGGGAAAGGTCAGCGCGTCACCGCCTGCTCCAAACACAGCATCAATCACAGCCCTCATCAAAGGCGGCCTCGGCGGCAGCTGCAAACCTGCATCCCTTCCTCCTGCAGCAGCCTGTCATCCCCTAAACCTTCTTCTCTTCTTGCAGAGCACGGCCAGGCTTTTATCTTATCATCATCTCTAGGGAAGTGCAGCTATATAGTCTGCTCTGGGAACCGGGGATCAGCGGGAACCAGCACCTGCAGGAAGGGATCAACACCAGATCAGGAGAGGGCTGGCCAGAAACGTGGCCACTGATTCCTACACTGGCTCCCTCCTCCACGAGGTCCCACAGTGTCCCCACTCCCCTGGATGCGTCCAGTGCAGCCAGTGTCACAAGAGCATCCCTCCTCACTGTGCCAGACCCCGACCCACACACCTGGAACCAGCCCTAGGGAAGGCTCAAAGCCATCCTGTTGTTTCCATCATAGCCACACTGAGGAATGGCTTGCAGAGGGACCACATAACCCTGCCAGGCTGCTGCTGGCCTTCCACCAGCCTGAGCCTCAGCTGTGGGGCTTATGTGAGCCCACGAGGGCATCCTGCCCACAGCTCAAGTACCAGGAGGGGTGGAGAAACCCAATTGCTGGCAATTGACAGGGGACACCAGCATTATTGAATGCTATGGCTCCCACCAGCCACTGGTCATCAAACATGATGAAACTACAGGCCATTTCTTCCCCTTTTTTGTCCTACCAAGCTGTATCAAACACGCAGCATTATCTTCAAAGGGCAAAGAAAAGATGTTTGCTAAACACAAGCAGACTAAATACATCAGCCTTTTAGAAGCAACTATTGCTGCTGGAAACTTAGTGAGTCCCATTGTTTTGTGGGTCAGCCAGCTTCTTTGGAGTGGGCTGTTCTACAAAGCCAGCACTCTGTGTCAAGGTGTAACCCCTCCCCAGGGAAATAAAAAACAGGTGGGCATCCCAAGCAGTGAGGCTTTCCTTTCGCTGAGTGTTTAATTACAGTGTCTCCTTGCAACAAAACAACAGCAGTTTGGGGGTCAGCTTGGTGGCTGACTGAAGGCAGGGCTGGCTAGGCTCTTGCAGCCAAGAGTTGAGGCTATTTCTGGAAAATCATGGATGGGTTAAAGCTGGGAACCTTCCTGTAGCGTGCCTTGACTGGAGGGGAAAAAGGGATGAAAAAAGTCCTCTTCCCTCCATCCCACATAAGCTGGCATGCTCCAGACCAGGGTGGCTCACCTGGCTGTGACTTTTAGATATGTTGACTTGCAGAGCAGGGGCAACACCTCCCCTTTCCATGGCCTTAATCCAAGGCCACCAGCTCGACCCCCAAAATCCCTTCTCTGTACCAACCGCGATCACTCCCTTGTGTCAGTACGGCGAAGCTGGGGGGAGCACCGTCAGGCTCTCCGGGGTAATAAGCACTTCAGACGTATCTCAAAGAGATGAGCAACCACGGATGGCCACCTCGACAGATGGGGGAAGGAGAAGGGAAGCTCAGATACCAGTGAGATGATGGTAATTAGTGTAATAAGCAGCTGCCTCTCCCTCCCTGAGCGAGCGTCTGCTGCACGCACCGGCACAAACCACGGCCAAGGATTTTGACACTTGCTGCACTCTGAACATCTCTGCTGTGAAAATATTTCTGACTTTGATAGTTCTCATTCCACACAGGACACAGAGCAGAGCACGTACGTGCTTTTCCAGCCTCTCCACCTGAATGATCAGCACCGTGAGCTTACAGAAGGGACATGAAACTAGATTTAGTTTTAATGTCAACTATGATTTTGCCTGTGACTTTGAACAAAATGTTTCCTCTGTGTTGAGGCAAACCTGCCATACTCAACTTTCTGTAGTGCCTGAAGCCTCAGAGACAAGCTGTTCTACACGAAATGGCAAAACATGACAAATACAATTTTTGGTGGGCACATTACAACCATCCTCCACTGATAGGTATTTGTCTAATGTCTTTCCTGATGCATCTTTAAGCTAAATTCCCTTGAAGCACAACGAAGTTGGCAGTGAGCATACAGCACAGAAAAAACTATGTTCTTCCACCAGCTTTAGGGGCTGGATCAACATCCATCCATCCAGTCAGCACAAGGGTTGCAAATCTGCTGATATGACAAGCTACAGGACCTAAATTGCAAAAATATGCTGTGGCTTAGACCCAGACTAATTCTGAATAATTTCTGGTGCTCAAGCTCCAGGAGGGAATGCTCTTCTCACTTCCTTTCTGCTATCCCTTGGTCTAATGGAGATGGTCAGGGGAAGCAGTGCATCCTCAGGGCATCTGCATATTTTGGCAGTAGTTAAGGATTCAGTTCCCAATGATTTTAGTGGGCGTTAAGACACTCAGAAAGTATCTGCCGTGAAGATGTTTGGAGGTGTGAGCTCTAAGATCTTCAAGCAAGGGACTGTTGCCTGCAGTGCTTAAGAAAATGAGAGTATGAAGACAAGAAATAAGGACAAGCTTGGAGAGCAAAAAACGTTTATGTTGAGGAAATTTAACCCCTCACGAAAGGAAGAAGTCCAGGCTGGGCAGGAGAGTTCAGGAGTAACTGCAACCAGGGGTTTGCTGAATGTTCCCTGAATGACCAGTTAGGCAGTGCAAAGTCAGAGGCAAATTAATCAAAGCTATCTATGTGGAGTGGCATCACTTCATGCACAGTGAAAAACAGGACAAACCAGAGGCTGAGGCTCAGTGAGAGCTCTCTGCTGCACACTTGGCACAAACCACACCACTGTCCTGACTGCCATCAGGATCTCCTTTTTCATACAAAGGACAGGGAAAAGACATCAGGAAACCAAGAGCTTGGCTACAGTCAGACCTTCCACTTGCTGCTCTGCTGAATGGTGCCAGTGGAAATCAGTGGGGGTTTGCAGTACATAAATAGATCACAGAGACATCCACATTGAATCCATTTACTAAGTAGTCAAGATTAACATTTATTTTATCCAACAGGCATTCAGGTAAAGGAGGTAATTCTCTCTCTATATCTGTCCCTTTTACACTCATTAAAAAGTAGGACAAAGCTGTCTCCTGATGACAGTAATCCTAAAAGGAACTTTCTCTCCACCAGGAGAGGTGCCTGTGGGCATAGCCTGATCTGGGCATGTCACTTGCTGTGGCTGGACCTTCATGGACCTTCGGCCCCAAATCTGGCAGATCTGTGCAACCCCTACAGCTTTTGACATGAGCCTGAGGCCAGTCTTGGGCTCACAGTACTGGTCTAGAACAAGGCACCCTAAAATCTAACACAAGACCCTGTGTCATCTCAAAGGAAAATTTAAACCATCAAGCTGCTATTGCTTCAGACCTTCCATTAACACTGTGGGAAATCTAATATACTTTGCTGTGATCCTGCACCTGAGGATGCAATGGCCAGCAAGTAAATGCATTTCAACCATTTAAATAGCTTCACTTAACAAATATAAGAAACACTTCTGACTTCTAGCACCAGAGTAATTTGATACCTTCTATGCTGTTAATGAAGCAAGCATTAATAACATTTTATCATCAGTTCTAATCTTCCTGGCATCATTTCATTCCCACAGAAAACTCTCTCGGTAACTCGGTACCTACAGCTCATGTTGGATGAGGCCCCTGGCCACAGCTGGTTTCCAGCTCTCTGAGAACTCAATCTCTGCTAATCCCAGCCCTTTACATCGACTCAGAGCAATCTAAAAAGGAGACACATGAAGTCACTTAGGCTTATCTCTCTAATTGCCTGCCTGCAAACCAGGGGTTCAGTGTCAGCCACTTGCACTCGCATAAGGCAAGGCAGCCAGAAAAATCAGACCTAAAATATTTACTGCAAGCATTTTGAGAATGGTAAGTGAAACTACTGAAATCCTGCTTCCTGCTGCAGCTCCAAATGCAATGCCAGCTACGAGGGACACGTCTGGAAACAAAGGCAGCCTTCATGCCTTTCCTCTGCTGCAGCCCTTTCCAGGTCTGTGGCTGTGCAACACAGACTCCAATTCTCTCGGCAGCTTTCTTCAACTGCCCAGTGCCAACAGAGTGAAAATGTTAATGAATACTGTCCCATAAATACTTAATGCACATTTTCCTCCAAGTCCTGCTGTGATTAAATAGCCACCTCATTACTCAGTACCATCTTTCTTTCTTTTTTATCTTTGCACGAAATACCGAGAGTTGGAACTGTACCTGTACAATCAAGCTGCTGGAAACATCACTGCATAAACCAACACCAACAGGGCAAAATCAAAACGCAGATTTCCAAAGAATGCAAAGAGAAATTGAACCCCGTTAAGAGCAAATATTTCCTCCCAGGATCAGCAGAGGAAGAAAAGCAGAGGGGAAAAATTTGCAGTGTATTTTTTTCTTGAGTCTAGCTTACTTGGTTTTACTGTCTTTTTCCATTGCATTTGGAGGTCCTTGTTACAATAGGGGTCCACTCCAAGTACCCTCTGGATACATGAATCTCTGGGTAACACTCTGGGGCTGGCTCTGCTCTGACACCAACTCCTGAACAGCTGCAACAGGAACTCTGCTGTTCTCCCACATCTGCAGCTTGGAGAGTGTCCATGATTTGTCCAAGGTTACACAAGCAATCCAGGACAGACAAGTAAGGGAACATGGATCACCCAGAGGCATTGCTATTTTGGTGACCGTGCTGTCCAAAGCACAGCTGACCACAAGATCCACCATGCCTGCTTGCACAACATCATGACAATCACTTAGGAATCATGACAAAAAATATTAGGATATTGTTTTCTGGACCATTAGGATTCCTATTTGAGCCCTTCCCACCAACCCTCAGCTATTTCACAAACCAATCCAAAAGATGCAATTCCCCCGGGATACCCAAGACCACAAGAGAAACGCTGAGAGCCCAGAGTCAGCTGGGGTTGGCAGCACTGGGGCTGGGGTTTGATTGTGCTGCCAAATGTGACACGTGGGATTTCCAGCTCTGCCATCCAAGCAGGTCCCAGCTGGAGTGAGTGCTGGGGACACGTTTGTGCCGCTCTCTGTGGTTCTGCTTTGCAGGGCAATGCTCTGCCTTTCACATGGGCCACGGGAAACATTTTCTCTGACACAGGAAAGTCGTACAGTCCAAATTCACGCCAAACGGCTAAAAATATAGAAGACTCAAAGGACTAAAGCTTGTGTACGTCAGAACTTTTGGTAATTCCTCCCAAATACATAATTTTTTGGCACAGATGCTTCAATGTAACTGAAGGGCAAGCATGTAGTTCCATTTTAGCTGGGAGAGTCCCAGCTCTTGTCCCTCTGATTTAAATACGGAAGCGGGCTCATTACACAACATGTGTTTCAGCGGGTTCTGCACCAGGGAGAGTGTGAAGCTAAGGCTAACGAAGGGAATATCATTAAAGTAATAAACAGCACTAAAGCAGGAACAAATAGGCTGGTCTGAGGCACGGGTTGCTGTCACATGTATCACAAGGAGTCTCCAAAGAGAAACATTTGAGTTTCTTTGAGATTCAGGAAAAAGCGCAGCAGAGGATGGAATACTGGGGAGGAACTGGTGCCAGGTGGAGAGGCTGATTTTGAAGTGCTGTGTGGAGACTGTGGGCAGCCAACACAGTGTCATTGCATGGGAAATGTAAAGACCACTGGCAATTAAATGATGTTTTATCCCCTTCAGAACTGGTCCTGAGACACAACCCCAGTCTCAGTCCAGTTAATACACACAAACAGGGCTTTCAAAGGAGCACTTCAACTAATTCTGTTTGTCTGCATAACACAGATGCCAGGAATAAATGCACATCTACATCTCATTTCAAATTTGTGCTGCCAGGAGAGTCAGCCCACAAGAAGCACCAACATCTCCTGGAGTCAGAACCGCACATGCTGGCACATTTCCACTGCCACCCTTTAAAAGGGGAAAAAAAAGACCTTTTCCCTTCTCTGAGTGAACAAATAGAGTAATTTAAGGTGTAAGTAGATGAAGTAGCTAATTAAGGAAATAACTGATAACTTAAATCAAGATCATTAGAGGAAGCAGCATGTTGCTGCCATCACTTAAATGGCAGCTGAGCTAAAACATGCTCACACAACCTGAGACTTCAAAATCTACAGTCAGCCTGATCCACACAGGGAGAGCTTCCCATGTCACCCCACCACCGGGGCCAAAGCCACTGAGGAAAACACTCAAATCTCCTGGTAATTTCCTACAGTCTGAACATTTAATCATCCCCAGCCACCACCATAAAAATCCCAAGTGAATGATTCACATGTTGAGAGAAATTCGCAATAAGCAACAGCAGCAGCAGCAGGGTCTTCTGCACTAAGAAGCAGTCCCTGCCTGGTTTTGGCAGTGGGGAGAACAAACCCTCTGCAGAAATAAAGTCAAATATGTTGGGCCACATGAATTTTGCTTCTGGCATCTTGTGCTGACTGTGCTCCTCAGCCAGCTGTTCTCAGGATGGACTCTGGGATTTCTCTACCCACCCCCAAGAGATGTTCGCACACCAGCGCCACATCTCTCACTAATTATTCCACCAGTTGCACAGACAAAACATCTGCTGAAGGAGAGAAGGAATCCTAAAGTACACAAATAATTTGCACTGCCTAAACAAAGGCAAATAAAGGATGCTGTTAAATCCCCACCCCCCCGCCTAGCAAACAGACCCAGGAGCTCTGCCCAGAGGCTGCGGCTTCCTCTGCCTTCTCCAGCAGGAATGAATCCTTCTTTCCAACCAAAACCACAGTTTGTTACTAACACAGCCTCCTTCTGTTTAATTCCTAAATTATCCTAAAGCAACTGAATTCAGCAAGTTGATTAAGCACTTAAAACACTTTGTTTCCTTCAAAAGAAGCTTTTGTTTTGCCTGAAAGAAAATTGGAGTTTTTCTCTTGAATTCATACTAACAAAGGCATAAGAAACCCAACATCCCAAAGTTAAAATACCTCTTTATCCTGCATTAAACACAGCTGCCAAAGACCCAAAATCCACATTCTGTCATTCCACACATATCCTTGCAACAGCTGAGAAGACACACAGCACGTCTGGAAACTCAGAGCTGAAGATAAGCTGCAGCCTCCCGCGGGGTTTTACTCTTCATGGGTTTTAAAGAGAGTGAAAACACAGGAGCGGCTCAGGGACTGGCGACAGAAGTCATGTCTGCATCAAGGAAAAGTTTTACTGCGTCCGGATATTAAGCCAAATATTAGCAGAGGCTACAGCACAACCCTGCTCCTGTGCCTGGCCCCCGAGACCCTCGTCTGCCCCCGGACTCTGCCTGCAAAGGGAACCGACTGAATCAGAGCCGAAAAAGAAAACCCCTTCCTAATGCAAACATTTGTAGAGCATTAAAGCCACTTACACTTTCAGATGCGGTAAACGGGGCGCGATTACTTACCCCGGCTAAACAGCCATTCAGAGGCTGGAAAAGCCCCACGGAACGGGGGAGGGCAGGGGCAAGGAGCGGCAGGACAGAGCCTGGAGCATCCTCGGCGGTGGCAGAGCCCGGAGCTGGGGCTGTCTGTGCCCTGCCGGGGGCTCTGGTCATCTGCGGAGGGAGGGCAGGGCCCTGGCGGCTGCCCCGGCTGCCGGAGCGACGCCCACCTCAGCTTTAGCTTATTGGTGAAAATCCTACACCCGGATCCAATCCTGTCCCTCTACCCAAATGCAGCTCTCCGCACAGGCAACATCCTCTCCAGTTTTGACTAGCGGTATGAAAGCAAAGTTACCTTGCCAATGGATAAATCACGCAAAGAGAAGCGATAAAAAAACACCCCATGCTCAATTTTATTTCACCTCTTTCTCACAAAAAATCTTTACTCACTTGGAGCAACAGCCATGTGAGAGCATTGAAGAAAGCTGGCAACTCTCAGCCTGTATCACCAGATCAAAAATCAGTATGGTAAATATCAGGATGCCAATAAAAGCACTGTTTGTAAGAAAGCCTACCAGTGCTCCTGTCACATCTGGGCAGGACTGTAACACGTATGGAGAAGGTTTGCAGAAACCGTCAGCACATGGTTCCTGAAGTTATACTGAATTTCACAAAGGTAACTACTGGATCATAAAGTGCTGCTGGCAAACAGCCTGGCCGGCCAAAACATACGGTTTGCTTTTTTTTTTTTAGCCTGGTGCAGACATTGACTGTAGAGACACTTCTTTCTGTGCTGCACACACCTAGATGCTTGACCCTGACTGACACTGGCTACACTGGTTCTGGTTTTGGTCTCAGACAGCACAGGGCTACACCGTGGGCAGCTGCCTGCTGCAGGCAGCGACCTGGAAACCTGCATTCATCTGCAAACAACCGACAGGCAGGGATAAAAGCCTCTGGTGCAACTGCACATTGCTGCACTCAGTTACAGATGTGCAGCCCTGGAGCAGCTCCAGAGCGTGGGCTGGCATCTGGGTGACCTCTGAATGTGCTCACACAGCTCCTCCAAGCGAGGGGGGAGCCAGTGGTCTGCACTCCAGGTGTCCCAGCAGACAGGCAGCAGAATCCAGATGTGGGCAAGCTGCCCCAGCCCTAGCACAGGCTGGGCGTTCAATGAGGTCTATTCATGGAGGACTGAGCAGGGCTTCCAGGAATGCTGAGGAAGCATTTCAGAGGGGTATTCCCATTGCAAGTCCAATAAGCCTCTTTGCATTCTAACCCCCCCACCATCATTGCAAGCTTTAAATATAGAAGTAATCAAAACGTACATTAAAAGAAGAACTTGGGACTTGGCAGTGTTAATCTAAGAAACATTGCACTGGGGAGCGGGGCTCGAAGAGCACTGGCAGCCTCGGGGAGGGCTGAGCCTGGCTCTCCAGGAACAAAAGCAGCTTACAAACCAGGTTTGCCACGTGAGAGCCTAATTAGAGACCGAAGCCCACACAGCAAACAGACAGACTACAGAGGAAATTGGAGTCTAATTTACATGGAGAACGATTACTTACTGCAACCAATTAGTGTCAAGCTGACTGACAGACTACCCAAAATATATTCTCCCCACCCTCCCCTGCAAGTCTGAGTTTTCCCTGCTGTGTTATTTAACCTGGGTGGTTCAGTAGGTGAGCAGCAGCACCTCATCACTAGACTGGGACAGCAAACAGGGACCCTCTGATCTTCCCCATAACAAACACAGAGTTAAAGCCACCCTTGTGCCACCCGGTGCCAGCCTCAGCTGAGCCAGAGACAGAACCATCAGAGATCAGTGTAATGTGTAGTGTAACCCTAACCCCTGTTCTTAAATCCTTGAACGACACTCTGAAGATACCAAATTTATTATTTAGGAAAGGTGCTCGCCCTTTCCTGAGCATGTATTCTGCATGGGGACTTTCACACCCTCGTTTGCAACCACACAGACGAACTTCAGGTTAAGGCTGTGTCCACATAGCCCTTGCAATGTGCTCAGGCTGTGGGGTTTGTGTCCCAACCCACACTCCTGGTCTCTGTCACAGGAAAGCACCATCCCACAGTGCTGCTACTCAGGACCCTCAGCTCCATGTGCCTGCTCATGAAACAGAGCTGCTCCCCATGCACTGGCAGGACCATTGCTGCTCTCTGGGGAAACAGGGAATCCCACTGCTGCTGGAGGGAGCCACGTGGACAGAGAAACTCCTCCTTGGCTGGCACAGCATAGGGGTGCCCATGGTCCCATCAGTGCCTGTGCTGGGCAAGGACACCACCTTCATTCAGGGCAGCTCTCTTCAGCTGCCCTAAAAGAAGATTACTTCATCATGCTTCCCAAAGTACAAGCCTGCTGCTAGCTCTGCATAAGACCTGCCCCTCCTTCCTATCAATTAGTACCCAAACTGATAAAACTGATTAAAATCTCCTGGAGTGCACACATGGAACTGACCAAATGCCATTTACCTTCCTTTTACTGTTACAAAAGAAACAACTCATTCTATCATCATTTTTCCCTTCCCAGCAGCATACTCATTATTAACAGGACTGACTAATTGCTGTCCTCTCTTCCATGCCCTGGCACGTGCATTTGGAATGCACAATGACAACAGCATTTCAATGCAACTTGCTGTGTTATTCTTCACAAATTCCTAAGTACAGTCTGTCTGAGCAGCCTGTCTGACTACTCATCAGAGAGCTCTTGTGTACACACGCTCAGGCACACAATGACCACGTTCTGGATATTTGAGACCAGATAATCAGCCCTTCCTTTCAGAAGCACCAATACAAAGCATATTTAAAGACTTTAGGAGTCTTCTGCATGGATGAGATAAACATTTTTTTAAAATCTCTGCAGGCTGCATGGATATATGGCATTTTAAACGCAAGTTATCCTAAAAAGAAAACTCGGAAGAAAAGCTTGGTGAAGTTTATCTAGTAGCTGTTTGCTAGTATCTGCAGATAGTCAGGACCTCAGATAGGGTAAAACATCAGCAGGAATCCTTTGAATTTCAGCTCACTTCACATCAATGGTGCTAACTTACACCACAGAAGTCTCGTCAAGAGAGGCAATGCAGGATCATCCCACCTGGGTCTCCTTTGGATACAGACACCAGCGAGGCTGCAAATCCTGGAGGCTCTCTGGACTCTCCCTTGGTTAAATTAAAAGTCTCCATTAGTTACCAAGTGGATGCAATGAAAATGCATGTGTGCTCATGCTCCTGGGAATTAGGCTGTTAATCTGGTGTTTGTGCTCCTGGAGTTTATCTCCTCTACGCCTCCCTTCTCCCCAGGGAACTGCCTTGCTGCCACTTTATCTGCAGCTCTAAGGACAACACACGCTGCTTCGTTTTTGAATTCCCCTCCAGTGCTACCCCTGAACCAAGCTCTTCAGAGAGGGGGGCTCCACCAGCTGTAATTTCCATTAATTCCTCTTATGATTAACAGGTCAGCTCCCTCCACCCTGATGACAGTGGGCTCCGGAAGTCTAACTCTATCAAAATTATCTATGCATAAAAGACAATCATTACAGGAACAAATGCCTTGCTGAGACTTTTATCAGCTGTGTGCTTGCTGCTCCTGTTGTGCCACTAATTTAGAGAGGCACAGGCTTTAGAGAGAGTGGGGAAGCTTCAGCCTCACTGCTCTGCAGTGGCTCCAGGCACAGGAACCTCTCTTCTGTGGTTTTGATGTTGATTATAAAGCTGTGGAGGCAATCACTCCTAGAGAGGGGCAAGGGCAGGTGGGAGTGCAGGGAAATTACAGAAACACTCCTCTGAGTGCATCCCATTAAGGCTGGTGGCAATTACACATGCTGATCAAGGAGGAGGGCATCCCAGAACCAGCTCTGAAATTACCAGGAGGGAAGGGAAGGTGAGAGAAAGAAGGAAAAAGGGAAAAAAGACAGAAGCAGCAAAACAGCCCTCAACAACGGCCGCAGACATGCCCTGGCTGCCTGGCAGCAGGGACAGGAGAGCCACCCCCTCCCTGCAGGCAAGCCCTGCTGGTAGTCACTCAGGAGAGACCCACAGAGATAAAAGGCAGTAAGGCCAGCTGAAAAATGCTTGTAAAAACACTAATGGTCCCATTCTAAGCCACCTCAAGCACTGCCAAATCACTTTTACTTGCTTTCTGGTGGGTTTTGCTTAGGTTTATACTGATGCACTGCACATCCTTGTGTGCAGGTCAAAACCTGTGTGGATCCACCAGCCAATCCACAATGCAGGCATCACTGCCTCGTTCTCCCTCTCATCTTTCCACTTTTTTCACTAGTTCCACAGGAATAAATGAAGAAACCAACTTAACAACATCTTCTTTTCAATATGCACTATTGGGAGTTATTGTAGTAATAAAAACCAGAAGGAAAAGGTAAGAATTTTCATTGCAAGCACTGTGCAGCCTTGCAGTCCTGACCCTGGAACTCCTGACAATGTGTCACCACACATTATTAAGAAATATTCATATTAATCCCAACTGTAAAGCTCTACTTTCAGCCAATTAACCTGCCTGAGCAGCTGAGCTCTCCTGGAGACCTTTGTACTCTCCTTTTTATTTTTTTAAAAAATGCTCTCTTAGGGAAGGGAATGGTTTCTGCAGAGATGAGCCACCCAGCTCCTTCCAGCCCCGCTGTGTGTGTATAAAATGTTCCTGGCTGCTTTCAAGCACTGCACATTAATCTGTGCTAGGGAGCCTGTCTCCTTCAGTGTTCCATCATTTCTCTTCGAGGCGGGTGAGACAGAGCTGTTCCACTTGGCATCACACACCCCTCCTGCCCCCTTCCCAGAGTTTGTTTGGTTTTTTCCTCTTTGTTTTGTTTGTTTGTTGGTTAGTTCGGTTTGGGGTTTTTTTTGGTTTTTCTTTGTATTGCCAGAATAGCTCACAAGCCATCACCCCTGGCACATCTGGACCTGAAGAAGAAAATATTCCTGTAGCAGCCCTCAGATACATGAGACAGCCAGGGTGCTCAGAACTGGAAGATTATGGTTTTAGCACTTCAAATTATGAAAAATACCAGTGCTCTCTTCCTGCAGCTTAGGATACGTAATTTCTTCCTCCCCCAGCCCGTTCTTTGCCTATGTCTTAACCCGGAGGGACAGGAACTGTTTCTTGAGTTAAGGGCTGCTGGAAACAAACCCCAGACAGGTGTTTGAGTAGTGATGACTGGGACTTGCTTGTGAGCAATGTGAGCCCCACTGCCCCACCTCGACAAGCTCTTGCACTAATAAATCAGAGCATCTCCCACACACAAAGGGCTATCTGATACAAAGCCAAGTATTTTTACTAACCCCACTCCTGGGACATGGATTTTCATGCCTGCCTGCCCAAAATTTGCACACCTGAGGATGCCTGTTGCTCAGGCTATGCCAGCCAGGCACCTCACTGGCTGCTTGCATGTGTGACCACTACCACAGCCAAGGACCTTCTGAACCACCCATGTGCCACCAAACTGGCAAATCACAACATCTCTTCCAGTCTTTATTAAATGCTAAAATGTTCTGTAGTTGCTGCCAATAGGGTTCCCCCTAGAGCAAGCTTCAGCTGCAGCCTTGTCTGCTGGGAAGTGCAACCTTGGCTGTGCCCCACACAGAAGAGACTCACTCATTGCTGGCTCAAGTGGTTCCTTGCCATGAGTGATGAAGGACAATTCCCTTCTTCATCCCATTCTCATCACCTTGGGAACTGCACTCCATGGAAACACCCCGAGCCTGAGGAACGGAGCAGGAGCTGAGCAGAGAAGGACCACGGACCTTCTTCGTGCCCAGTGCCAACTGCTTGACCATACCTGGGTTCACCATGAAAGGGATGAGTGCCTCTTCCATAGATGGGGCTTCCAGGAGGGCAAATGGATGTGAAGGATAAAAGCTGCCTAAGGATGCATAAGCATCCTAAAACCTGCTGGTAATCTAGCAGCCACAGGCATCTGCAGCACATCTCCTGTTTTGGAAGCTGCAATGGGAACACCATGCACTTTCTCTTTTTTCCAAGCATCCCTAAATCCTTGGCTCCTGGCATTTCTACAGTGATTAAACACACAGTTCTCAACATTGAAACCTCATAAAAACAAAAATCCATATGGGGAGCGTTCCCACAAACCAGGCGATACCTGCCAGCAGCTGTAATCTTGGTGCCATCAGATCTGCACAATAAATGAGTTCATTTTACTGGGGCAGGGTTTTTCTACAAAGTGGAAATCAAAATTGGCTTGTGAAGATGAACGATGCCTGTGAAACTTTCTTGCTGCATTTGATTAAATACACACAACAAACCCATTTTTTTCTACTTGAACGATAAACTCGATAGTCAAAAATTAAGCCCAGTAGGGTAAGATCCTGTATAGATTTCAACAGATACTGTCATTTTTTTTGAAAACCTGACTGCAATGTATACACATTGAAAAATCACTTGAGTACCTCTGGCACCAAACATAAACACAGGGAAAGCTAAAAACCACGTTGTGTTTTTATCTTGATACATCCTGCACCGCTAAGTACAGCCCTGGTTTGCCATTTCATGATAAACCAACTCTCTGCTTTTGATCACTTTAGTGTGCAACCATGGATATGAATGCACATTAGCATCACGAAAAGAAAAACGGGAAGAAAAAGTCCAATCACAGAAGCACACCAACCTGAACCACATGCTTCCCAACCAAAGGGTATTTGTAGATACCAGAATTACCATTTCTCTTCGAGACAACTGATCCTTTTAATGAAAATATAAGAAGCCCTAGAGAAATTCTGGTTGATCGTTATTAAATGCACAGGCCTCATGCATTTTTTTTCCAGGAAAATGACTGAAGCTTGGCTTTAGCATAATCCTGAAGATTATTTACATCTTCTGTATTTTTTTCCACTGCTGCTGAATAATCAAGGCTCCTTAGAAAACCACTGCCAGAGAAACATAAGTACTTTTTCCCCCTTCCTTTCCTCTCTCTTTTACCTGCTTTTATACATTCTTTCTTACACAGGAGCAGTGAGGAGGTGTTGGAGGTTAGGATTTTTCCTTCTTTTTTTTTCTTTCTCTCAGGGAATTTTGTCCCATTTGTTGTCTAACAGATGATAACGACTGGGAGGGTTCTCTGGGGAAGGGCAGAGACACCTTGAGATTTTGGCAAGCAGACAAGACAGAAATCCCTGCGGAGCAGCTAGGAAGGGGCAGTGTGCACACAGTCTCCCTCCTCTATCCCCAGCTTCCAGACATTTGATGAAGGGGAGCTCAGGCTGCCTTTCAAACGTTTTTTTTCTCAGCAGAAAAACCTGAGAGGAAAAAATTGTGGCTCCTCAGAAGGCAATGGAAGGAGCTGCCTCTCCTCTTTGGAGGAAAGGGCTCCGAAACACTGCAGGTTCCCAAAATACTGGGATGCTTTGGAGGGGGAATCTTACAGGGATGCTTCAAGACAAGCATTTCGCTTTCTGCCTCAGCATTTTTTATTATTTCTCATCACACAACCTCCCCTCCTCTCCTGCTTCTGCCCTATCCACTGAAACGGCTGTGCACGGGGAATGAGAACAATTAAATACTCCTAAACAGGCAGGGCTGCAAGTGGCACGGTAATGAGGTCATTATGCACCTAAACATGCCTTCTGAAAATAAATTACATCCAGGTACGGAGATCTCCTGGCTGCACTGTGCCCAGGGAATTATCTTAATGCAAAATCCCTAACAGCCTGGTTTGGTTTGGTTATTTCAAAGCAAACCTGACCTAACAAGGACAATAACAAGGGCTTGGCTGATGGGCAGCATCACAAATTTTGGCTCCTCAGGGGTCAAGGGGAAGCCAAGAGAGCCTGTGCTCTGCAGGGCAGAGCCTGTGTCAGAGCCAAGGGTCTGACAGGGCACAGCCAGGCTGAGGGAGCTCTGCTCCACAACCAGGTGCCACCACAGGTCAGGACCAACACCTCATCCCACCTGTGTGACACGCTTCCTGTCACCAGTGTGGGGACAGACACTGCCAAGGTCTTGCCTAGAAAGGATCCCATCTGGCGAGCAGACTTGGTTAGAGTCACACAGCAGCCTGGGCTGCAGGAGGCTCATTTGTAGTAATTAGAAGCATGATATGGGCACATGGGAGGACATCAAAGGACACTGGTAGTTTCGATGGCAAAAGTCTCTTTTTTTAGTGGTCAAGAGGCAAAAACTCCCATGTGCCCTTGAGCTTCTCTTAACAAACCAAAATTATACAGAATTATTTTTTTGGTGGAGTAACCAGACAGGTCCCTACAAAACCCACTACAGGGGAAAATTAAAGGTCAACATTTTTATTTTAACATGTGCAGTTCATAGAATCATTTAGGTTGGAAAAGACCTCTAAGATCATCGAGTCCACCCCTTAACTAGTACTACCACATCCACCACTGAACCCTGTTTTGAAGTGCCACAGGAGACCCGTGCATGTGTATGCACAGACACACACTTTCCCTGCTCCAGTGCACAGCCATATGGGCTGCTTTGCTTCCCCAGTCTCCCAAACTGAATACAAACAAGGCTTCATGTATATTGGAATCTGTAGGAAGCTTAACATTTACTTGGCTTTTATGTAAACACTTAGGTGAATTACACAAGTTTCAGCCAAGAGTCTCAGCACCCCACTGTGCTGAGCCAGATAATTCATTACAATTAAAAGCAGAGAGGGAGGCAATCAGGCTCACCCACGGATTTACTCTCCCAAACGGTTTCCAATTTGTTTTCTGGAGGAAACCCTGCTGGCATTTGCACGGGGATGCTGCTCCTGCACCCCAGGGCCAGGCTGTGTGACAGGGACATGGGACATGGAGGTGTCCCAGGCACCAAGGGAGGATGGCTTGGGCAGTGCCTGTGTGTGCACCACAGAGCGAGGCAGCACCTGCTGAAACTCACCTGGCAGGCAGGTGGGCACTGCCCTGGGGACACGTACAGAGCATCACACCCTGACAAAGGCACTTCAATAATAACAGTACTGATGATGATGATCATCATCATCATCAACAAAAAGGCATGTGGACGTTGTTTGGGATATGGTTTAGTGCTCAGTTAACTGTTTACTCATGATCCTAGAGGTCTTTCCCAACCTTAAGGATTTTATAACAGAAGAACTCCCCCAGCATAAGCACATGCATCACCCCAAACTGCAAGGCAGCATCTATTCCCCAGATCTCTGCCTTTCTCACTCAGTATCCATAATATGCTGAGCTATTAAAACCATCCTAAGGAAAGTGCCGTGGCTTACAGTGCTGAAGACAAGTGGTGTTATCATTTGGTATTTCTTCTCTTGTTATTACAGTGAATCTTCCTACAGCTCTGAAAATAATCCAATTATTGCTTACCACTGGTAAGGTCACTGTTGCTTTGAACAGAGATTTGGGTAATACTCTGATTACTCTTAAGCAAATATTGCTGAGACTCGGGCAGAAATTTCAGAGAGATTGAAAATCCATTTAACTGGAAACCACAGATGGGAAAATATTCACACTCTAGTGGATATAAACAACTAAAAGAAGGTATCATTCCTCCATCTTATTAAAAATATTGGTTTATCTGAAATCAACAGCACAGATATATTCAGCTATTAAACAATATACGATTTTTCATATCATATAACCTTCAAAATACAGCAATCATGGAGTCTTTATTAAATGTTCTCATACAGGCTCCCAAACTACTTAAGTCTAATATATGGAAAACAGCAAAAGGTTTGCATCACTTGAGGGAATAAAAGAGCTCCTGAAGAAAAGCAGGTATCAAAGATCAATCTGTAATAAGGAAAGGAAGTTAACATCCCTTACAGTGGTCTTGGAGATAATTTTTCTGCATGGAGCCAACGAGATAACAGCAAAATCATATGAAATACAGATGGTGCCAAGAAAAGGTGTCTATTATAATTCCTTTGGTGCAATTAATCATAGGTTCTTTACTGCCAGACCATCTCCAGGTAATGGCAAAGAAATAGGGGAAAAAATACCCAACTCTTTTTGTTATTTTTCCTTAAGAAGGAATTAATCATATTGTCACTGAAAGATGCTTTTTCTGACATTGCTTTACTTGAACAGCCCAACTGATTAAAAACAAAACATAGCAAGGACTTGCTGTCCTTCTGCTGAAAGAGTGGAGAAATGCTGAGATTAACCCCTGAGTGTCCTGACAGCTAAGAACGACCTATGTCTGCAACACCACCAGAAAACTCAAACAAGCATCCCTGGACAGGGGGAAGGATAAAAAATTCCAACATCTCTGGGAGTGGCCAGGGCTGCCTGACCCACGGATGGCTTCTCCTCCTCTCCTTACTGAAACACATTGTTTGCTGGAGAGTTACCCCCACAACACCCTCCATCCCACAGCAGGGATGTGTCCCAGGGTCCGGGCTCAGCTCCCGCTCAGCCCTGCTGGGTTTGGCACAGTGACACCCCTATAACCCTTCCAGAGCTGCATCTTTTTGTTCCCCGCACTCTGCCAGCCCCAGGAGGTTTCCAGCACCGCGGGTAACACCAGGGTGGGATGTGACAGTGCTGTGCCAGGAGTGAGGCAGCCAGTGACATGCCCCTGGGGACACAGGTGGCTGAGCAGGCACAGTGCTGCACCGTCTCTCTCCTAGGAAACCTGCCCTGCCTGCCTCACAAAAATCCCAAGGGGACAGTGAACAGCGGAAACGGCATCAAGAAAACCTATTTAAAGTGATACCCCACTGTCATGCAGCACAGGAAAAACGTGTGCCTCAGCTTTCCAGATGACTCTATTCCCTGCAGAGAGAGCTGCCTGCGAGCAAGCTGCCTGCCCAGCATCAATGAATGATATGGCAGCACCATCACAAAGCCTAACCCTGCCTTTGTCCTGCCAGCCTTTGCCTCTTGCCTTCCCATCTTGGACCAAGAAGGGGACAAAGAAGGCCTGGAGAGGAGAGAAGCACTGCAGGGCAGCCACTGCCTGGTAAAGACACCAGGGGAGCAGGATGCTCAGGGAACGAGGATGCCCAGGGGATGAGGAGATCCCAGACACGGCTAATTCCTCGCTGATGGCTAATGAGTACCCTGGGGGTCCCACTCATCTCCCAGCACTGGCTTCTCCCCTCTCCCCCCCCAGCCAGGAGCCAGCAAGGAGCTGCACAGGGATGCAGGCAGGTTTTGCAGCAGGAGGCCATGCTCTCATCCACACCCTTCACATGATTTCTATTTTGAACCTCAGTCCCCACGCCTTTCTCCCAGTTGCTTCTTAATGCTTTCCTCATCAATGCCCACACCCACTCTGCAGCACAGACACCTGCAGGCTTTTAATTGCTCCTGGATTGCCTTGATTAGATGCTTTCAGGGACCTTTGACTTTTCTCTCAAGAGGTACCCAAGAAACAGGCATAAACTCACAGTGCTCTGTTTTCTCTTGTACATACACAGCAGCCAGGGCTTGGGTCTGCTTACACCATCCCTGGGCATCCACAGTGCTATGAAATCAGCATGCAAAGGGTATAAAATAATGTCTAGCAGCAGCTACACTTCCACTGGGCTAAGGACTCACGCCTCATGGGCTTATTTCTACAAAAACCTAACTATGTTGCCAACTAATCCTCTCTTTCGTACATAGTAACTATATCTGGATTTTTTTTTTTTAGCTCTTTCCCTAAAAACCTGTTTCTTCAGAGAAAAAGCAGCAGCCTGAAAAACTGAAAACTGGCTATTTAAGAAATAAATTGTATTGGTGCCTTAGGAAGAACATGGGCTGTTTTAAGCACATTAGGCCGTTATGTTAAATATTGGCAAACAGAGGAAGAAAAAACCACATAGTTTTGTGCTCCTTGTTAATGGCACTAATCCCCAGCACACAGGAAAGCCCACGGGATAGGATTTTTAAAACCATTCTGCGAGCTGCAGATAACCTCCAGGTTAAAAGTGCATTAAGACAATTATAATCAAAACATCTCTGTCAAGAGTGGATCTCAAATCCCCGTTGAGGGACAGGTTTAACTTCTCAGCAAGGGAACACAACCAAATCACACCACTGTTTTGCAGCTGGTGGCTGCAGTAAGTTACCCTGGCCACCTGGCTGGGGCTGGCACTGGCACAGGGACCCAGGATCAGCTGCTGCAGGATGCAGGCACTGTGGGGGAGCATGGCATGCCAAGGCAGCCCAGCATGTCAAAATGCCCAAGCTCCTCACAGCATCCCCCTTCCAAAAAGCAGCCTGGGTGAGACAGGCTGAGACCTAAGAAATGATGGACAGCTCTGAGATAAATGAACAGATGCAGCATCCGAGGAGAGGCAGGGCAGAATGCAGAGCCAGGTAGCAAGCACTGCCCATGACTATGCTGGCACAGTCCAGCCTCGATGCTGCCAGGGTTTTCAAGGAAGAAATAAAAAATAATAATCACAAACTCCCCTAAACTCAGCTGGCAGACTGCTTTTACAGACAATTGCACAGACACTGGAGGAATATCCAAAGTATAGCTGTGTTTAATATTGTGAGTTTACAAACAGCACCTGATAATGCTGACTGAGTAGAGCACTGCCCAAATAAACTTTAGAGTCAGGAGAACCAAGAGAGGACACACTCTAACCTGCTTTTAGCCAGGGCTGTCTAAATGCGAGGAGCCTGGGGAGGCTGCAAGCAGGAAAACAAAACAAAAAGGGTGGATTTAAAGCAGAAATCCGAGCTGGCTCATTAGTGTGGAAACAGCTGTCAAAGAGCTCAGGTCTGCAGCAAAGCACCGACCTGGCCAACTGAGCCCAGCTATTTAACCCACAGTGAATGAGACTTCACTGGTGGGACAGTGCCACCACCCAGACCAAGGCAGCCGAAACAGCCAGCAAACACCATGCATGGTGGGATTTCATAAATCCAGTCCAATAAGCAGTTGCACAGAGCAAATGCACATTGAAATAATGTCACTTGCAATATCAAGGCTCTCATCAGGGACCAGTATGTCATGAATCACTGCTGAAGCCAAATTTAAAAGGATATTGATGCCCAGGCATCCCATTTGGTGCTCATATAACATATGGCACATGTGAATTTTATAGCTTTTGTATTAATCTGCCCAGAATGCCATCACTTTGTGAGATCTCATGAAATATTAAAATTAATGAGGATAATTTATTTTACAACTCTCAGCAAAGGCCCTGGGAATGACGAGAACCTCCCCATTAAATTCACTCAGGTTTGTGACTCGCAGCCCTAATATCTGGCATCTGTTTGCCAAGTGAGAGAAAGACACGATGTTTTTCAAGCTGGTTACTTGATGGATTGGCCTGAATTTATTTATTAAAGTTTCTACAATCCATTATCACTGCAGGAAACAGAGAGGGAGGGATGATAGACTAAGCATGTTTATCAAACCACATGAAATCTACAGAGACATTCAAAACAATTCTCTAGCCACTGCAGGAAAGTGTCAAGCATCTTTATTGATAGCCCAATTGTGCACTGCACAGTTGGCTTTCAAAAACCCAACAGAAGACTATGATGTATAAGGACAATATAGGAAAAGGCTGAATTCTCGTGTCTTGTGATGAATACAACAGTGCTGGAGCAATTTCTAAAGGACTCTGTCCACCTGTGTGCAGAACAGTATTTGAGGTATGAGCATGTGGCAGAATGCACGAGTGCCAAGGCACAAACCAGGCAGTGACAGCACGGGAAAGCAGCTGGGGCCAAGACATTCCCTGCTATAACGATTTCTGTGGAAAAGAGTGGTTTCTGCAAAGTGTATCTGGAAGATTCAAAGCCAGCAGCTGCTGGGAACTTTGAACAACCACAGAATTCAATAGCAAACGTCTGGTGAATGGTTAACACCTTGCAAATCTCTTCAAGAGCAGGGAATGGTATTGAACCGGTAGCCTGCTGCAAAACTATGTGCGCACAAGATACAAAGTCAATGTTTCGACCAACTGATAATGAGAAAGGAAGGGTTCAGGCAAGGTCCCTGAGTCCAGCCACCTGCCCCAAGGGGTAGGGAATCGATTGAGTGAGTAATCCTGTGCGTCCCGGACCTTGGCTACGTCTGTGCATGCAGGAAGAGGCAGAGGAAGAATCAAGTGCAGCAGGATATTGTTGTGTGCAACAGCCTCGGCTGTGCTCACGTCTGAGAAAACAGTTAGCAATCCCTGTACCTGAAACTCATCACGCACCAACTTCTGCAAAGTTTATTATTCTCTTATTTCCTATTGCAAATTGGCTGACTGAAATCCTCCAAGCTTCGCAATCAAACAAATCATCCTAATAAACACAAACTGAAGGGAGTGGGTGGAGACACATCTGCTTAAATGAGCACCCAACTGGTAGTTACTGAACAGACAGCTATGAAAACTTGAGTCTGTGTCTACGGAGATGTTTCCCATTAAAAAACATCTTGTTAATACCAAATACTCTTGGACTACTTCTCCACAATGTAAAAAATCACGTGCAAAATTACATTCTACTTCCAAGACGCCATACACATGAACAGCAGAAAAACAATATCACGAAAAAGGAATTTCACAGTTCATGTTATTGTGGCAAAATAGCTGCACTGCAACCAAACACACCAACCACACCATCCACAAAAAAGCCAATATCTGCCCAACAGCAGCCCACAGTCAGAATCACAATTGATAAGGACGATGATGATGATAAATGAAGTTGGACCAACAACAACTGGCTTTGAATTACACTTTGATTCTATTATTTCCATCTCCCAAGACACACATGCTCACTATATTGAGAACATATGGTGACATGGTGACACGTGGATTTGAATCTATTTCAAAGGTATGTGGAGTCACATAAGCAGAGCAGGAGTGTGTGCTTGCTCCAGCCAAGATACTCATTTATTCTTCATATGCATTTATGTGTGGGAATGGGCTCGTCAGCAACACTGCTTGGCTCATCCACAATTAACATCTGGATGCCAAAGAGAATGAAAGCTGACACAAGATCCAAGTATTCCAAAACTCTGCAAACTCTCTGGATGCTTGATAACTAAAGAAATATCTTGACCTGAAAAGGAGGCTTTCCATTCTCAGTTTAAGCATGTGCTAAATGGTACAGACATGTTGGTCCAGGGTGTTGACCCCGTGTCTCAGCTGATGAGGGATGACCTGGCAAGATGGAGTGATCACACAGTAACGCAGAAACAAGAAGAGATTTTGCTTTAAGAACTGTTTTCTGGTAAATGATCAAGTGGAATCACAGAATCACAAAATGAATTAGGTTGGAATAGACCCTTGAGATCACCAAGTCAAACCTATGACTTAACCTAACACCCCCTCATCAACTAAACAATGGCACTGAGTGCCACATCCAGCCTTTTCTTAAACACATCCAGGGATGGCGACTCCATCACCTCCCTGGAAAGACAATTCCATTGCCCAACCTCTCTTTTAGTGAAGAATTTTTTTTTAATGTTTAACCTAAACTTCCCCTGGCACAGCTTAAGGCTGTGTCCTCTTGTCCTGTCACTGGTTGCCTGGGAGAAGAGCCTGACCCCCACCTGGCTACAGCTGCCTTTCAGGGAGCTGTAGAGTGATGAGGTCTCCCCAAGCCTCCTTTTCTCCAGGCTAAACAGCCCCAGCTCCCTCACTCATTCCTCACAGGGCTTGTGTTCCAGGCCCTTCACCAGCCTTGTTGCCTCCTCTGGACACATTCCAGCATCTCAACATCCAGCATTCCCAAACTGAGGGGCCAGAACTGGACACAGCACCCGAGGTGGGGCTTCACCAGTGCCAAGTACAGGGGCAGAATGACCTCCCTGCTCCTGCTGGCCACACTGTTCCTGATACAGGCCAGGAGCCATTGGCCTTGTGGGCCACCTGGGCACACTACTGGTTTATGTTCAGTCAGGTGTCAATCAGTGCCCCCAGGTCCCTTTCTGCCTGGGCGCTGTCCAGCCAACTGTGAGGTGAGAAGGAGGATGTACAACCCCCTACGAATCCTCAGCCATGCTTTTATGCCAAGCAATTAGGGACAGACTCCTTTCACCATAAACATGCTTCTTGTTTGCAAACAAAACTAATGCCACAGCAGAATCTGCTTAGAGAATGTCAACACGAGTCTGAGATACGTTTTCTCCCCCTACAAAGAGAAGATTAACCATAGTACTTCTGGCAACTCACATTTCAATTAATAAGAGCACTATCTCATGAATAAACCCAATTATCAACTACCAAAATCCAAAGTTTCCTACAAGAGGGGTTTAATCAAATGAGGAAAACAAAGCCTCACTTGCTGTTAGCAGAAGGGTGGTCCATCTTTACCCTCCCAGATGCTCTGGGCATCATGACCACAACACAGTGAGTCAATACACATAACATATGTAATATACATAATATGTATCAGTACTTTGGGTCTCCAAAGGCACAGGACTACAGACCACTCACAGACAGCAACCCTTATGTGTGCTATTATCCACGTAGTTCATGCTTCCAATCTGCCTAGTGTAACTGTCTTGGGTGATTTAAATAAGAACTGAAAATCTTCCCACAAGACTGAAGCAGCACCATCGAATTTGTAAATACCTTGGGCTCCACAGAAGGACGTTAATGCTAATACAGGGAACCCGATGCAAATGAAAAATGAAAAAAAACCCTCATTACAGAGTTTCTTGTAATGACAGTGCTCAAATACAACCACAACAGTCTGCTTTTGATTAGAGCAAGCCGTTTAGTGCCGCCGTTATTATTTGTTGTTTCTATGGTTCTTTGGGTGCACACCATTCTTCCCAGACAAACACAGAGAGAGGCTCAAAAGCTTCCTCACTGAGATAACAAATCCTGCTGGATTTCAGCAAGGTCGAGCCCGTGCACATCTCTGCCCTCCTCCCTGTTCCAACAGGGCTTCCCATATGGACTTGACTTCTCTTTTCTCCTTTTTGGAGGAGTGGGGTTCCCTTACACATTGAGACGCATTGGGAACTTTCCATGTTTTCTTATCCCTCAGCAGAAAAAGTTCTCACTTTTATTACATCTGGAAAAAAGTCATTCCCACCTTAAGGAGAATTGTTTGGGGTTAATTTAAATCTGCATAGTGCCATGGATGCCAGAAAAAGGGTCCCACATGAGCACCTGAAATTAAGCCCATGATCCCCATCCAGTTGCCTCCAAGGTCTACATGGCCAGCACTCAGTGACCCTTCAGCCATCACAGAAGTACCCTTCCTTCAGACTTCTCATTTGAGGCTTATTTTGATTTCTTTTTTTACAGAAAAAGCCCAGCAAAACAAAAAAACCTCCAGCAATATGTTGGGTCAGAGGGTTAGAAAATGGGAGTCCAACTTTAATTGGGCTGTGGTGGTTAACAGCCCTGTAAGTCCATATTTTTACACTGCATGCCCAGACTGGTGACCTGGGTTCCCTGGCACGTGCCTTCACTGGCTGCAGGAGGTGACACCAGGCACACAAAAGTGGCTCCACAGCTACAGGGTCAGTTTGTGCTGCATTAATGAGGCAATATAGATGATAAGAAATACATCCAGTGCCTGGATATACCGAATGCTCGGGGGAACTGGGTTCATATAAAACAGCAAAACAGTGATCTGTTGCACAGGGATGCAGGTCTGAAAGAATGGTTTCCAGATGGGATCACACCACTGGTAACGAGAGACTGAAAAAAATCTCTCTTTTTAAATAAAACAGAATAGAAAAAATAGTTACTACACATACAGTATATCTATAGCACAGATATATCTTGCTTACATTTTTCCAAGGAGCCTTTACGACAGCTCTCCTATAATTCGTGCCTCTTTTGTACCAAGATTTATCTTTTAAACATAAGGTATTTTATTGATGCAAAATGGGGCCTTCTGCTTCAGAAAATAATTTGAATGAGAATGGCCACACCTTGCTTTTGTCCTCCCCAAATTCTCCCAGCTCTGGATGGCTGGGATGGACTGTGAGGCTGGAGCTCAGACAGCAAGAAAAACAAAGGTAAAGTTATTTTAATTTTTAAAGTACTTCCATGTGCAGTACATAAACCCCTATTCAGGGTAAAGAAACCCATTGTGGAACTGAAGGGAGTGATAACCAGAGTACAGAGATCTCAATAAATATGTCAAACTATGGAACTGTCAGATTTGGCTCTTTTCTATTTCAAAGGCACCAAACAAACACTTGGAATTAATAAAATATCATTTAGAAAGGCCATATAATAACGAGGATGGTAATAAATCACATTAGCAAAGCATCCCAGTACAAACTTGTGTGTTAGAGCAACAGATCCTGGGAGTATAACACTGTTCTCCACTCATTATTAAAAACGTGCTTTGTTACCATCAACATGTTCTCAAAGCTGTTGAAAAATTTCCTGCTTCTCAGTGATTTTAAAGAAATGTTCACTGTGGGTTGAAATTCCCACCCAAAGCTGCTTGGATTGCTGTGGGGCAGGTCACCACGTGCCTGCTCCTCCTGGCTGCCTGGATGCTGGACCAGAGGAGGAGGGGAACTAGGACACTGAATCCTGACAATATTTTACCTATTGTTACACAGTTTGATTTCTACTCCACTTCTCACATCTGTTTGCCAAATCCAGCTATTTGCTTATCCATTTCACTTAAACATTATTTTCCTCTTTGACATAAACAGTTTATCAGTGGAGAGCTACTCTACAGCAAACGAGGGCTGTGAGCAATATTCCACCCTCTTACTTATGCAAATCCTGTTTATTAATGACAGACACAGAATGCTACACCTGAACCAAGGCCTGCAGAACTTTGCACCCACACTTGGGCAGAAAATCTGAGAAATGTGGGAAGGTTTGATGGGGTGTAAATCAGAGGGAACCCCAGCTTGCTACCAGGGAGCTGTTGGAGCTCCGAGCACCTTGCCATGCCAGGGAAGGCTCTTAATGCACCACGAGCCAGCCCTAAATGCAAACCCATTTTCTGCAAGTCCCAAGAGGCTGTAAAAAGGCACATTTTTCTGAGTGAAAATGTCTGACTGTCTGGCAAGGTCAGGACAGCTTTTTGCTTCCTTGTCACCATTCTACCCCAAAGTTGGAGGGAGCCCTGCCAGAGGAATCGAGTGAGATGGTAGTTACAATATTATGGCAAGAGATCTGCACCACAGACCAGCAGCTGACGTGATGAAAACCAATATTCCCCAGTAAAATGGTATTCCCTGAATGACTGACCAGGCAACTCAAATGAGTTTAGTACAAAAAAAGAAAAAAATCTATAGGTCAAATTATTTAAAATCCTGTCTAACCCTTGTTTACTTCACTAATGACAACAAACTCTCACTTTTCATCTGCATTACTTCAGCTGTTTATCAGAATTTCAATAAAGATTCTTTTTCTTATTCTCGTTTACTTCTATTTTCTATTTAGAGATTTCAGACTTCAGCTTTGAACACTGGCTCCACTCTGGTGCTTTTCATCTTGCACCAGCAGACTTGCAGCCGACTGAAATAAGGTAACCTCTCCTCTGCCTGTCCCTGGGCAGAGCCCAGGGCAAGGTGCAGCTCCCTGGATAAACACCCTGTGAGCCACTTCGTTACTGAGGCTGGGTGCAAGCTAATTAATTGACCTTATCTGTTCCTCTGTACTGTATTTAATCAAGGCAGCTCCCCCCCAGAAAGGCTGGCTGCCTCGCAGTTACAGCGTTCAGATGTTATAAGTTCATGAGCCAGAATCAGTAAACATGATGCAATTATAAAAATAAGTTGGTGTGGAAAATCAATTTAAAGGGTCCTCGAGAGAAAAAGCACTTCTAGATAAAATGCCTCATAAAAATGCACATAACGGCACCCTGGCTGCAGCACAGCCAGCAATCCAGCACTGCATTTTGTTTCGTACTGGGTGAGTTACACCCCAAGACAGATATCTGATTCTGCTTTTCCCACCCAGTCATGTATCCAAGGTCCACAGCCCTGGATCTGCTCCCAAGCCACTCTGACTGGACCACACCAAATACTCAGCCATTTGGCAGGCTGACAGGATGGGTCTTCTCCTGCTGTACTTCGTACTGTTTCCCAGGGTTTGTTCTGATTTTACTGTCACGTTAATTCCCCTGAAATCCTGTGATAATCACCCTTAATCCTGCTGTCAGTATCCCAGCTTTTGTTACCTTGCATTTAGTCCAAGGAAGGTGTGAAGGTGTTTTATACAACCGAGTCACAGACAGATGAACTTCTAATTGCAGAACTGTTTCTACTTGCAAACCAGCTTCCAGAAGGGAGATGAGGAAAGCCCTTGCACCACCCTGCACTTTCACATGGTCAGCACATTCTGCTGGCCCTCCTGGCAGCTCACAAAACCACTGTCCACCAGCTTCACTGCCTGCCTGCAGGACTGCACAAGAGAGGACAAGTCTGTTTACCAGTGGCTTCTTCCTTCTTCAGAGGTCTCAAGAAATTCAAGTGGTTAAATCTCTAATCTCATCAGAGGGCTCTGGTGAATCATGGCCTCTCATAGTCTGAGGTCATCACCATGAGTTCTCAGTTGCAAGACCATCTCTTCAGGACATTGCCCTGTGTCTCCAACAGCTGGTGCATGGGCTGAAGGAAGGGCACCTACACATCTTGGGAAAAATCTACACACCCTGGGAAAAATCTACACACCTTCGGAAAAATCTACATACCTTGAGAAAAATCTACGCACCTTGGGAAAAAAGCCCAGCTGCAAAGCAGGCACCATACAAACATGTGCCCACAGTGCTTGTAATCATCTCGGGGAGAGAACAAGTTTATAGAATTGCAGAATTGTTTAGGTCAGAAAAGGCTTTCAAGATCATCAAGCCCAACCATTAACCCAGCACTGCCAAGCCCACCACTAAACCATGTCCCTGAGTGCCTCTCCTACTTTGCTTTTAAATATTTTCAGAGATGATGACTCAACCACTTCCCTGGGCAGCCTGTTCAATGCTTGACAATCCTTTCAGTGAACAATTATTTCCTAACATCCAATCTAAACCTCTCTTGGTGCAGCTTGAGGCCATTTCTTCTTGTCTTCTTGCTTGCTGCCTGGGAGAAGAGGCTGACCCTCACTTTGCTATATCCTTTCAGGGAGTTGCAGAGAGTGAGCCTCTCTGAGCCACCTCTTCTCCAGGCTGAGTACCCCCTGCCCATTCACCACTCCTCATAAGCCCTTAGCAGTGTTCCTCCATTTAATTTCTACCAGCATCTTCTGAGAGAGCCCCGTGAGGAGCCTCACCTTGCCCTCAGCTCGACAACAGCAGGAAGAGCTGTCAGGGTGTGCAGAGACACTGACACAGTGACAGCCTGAGCACCACTACAGCCACTGAGGCTGGGTTGATGTGTGACCCTGAGAGGTCCTGGGGCAGCTGTTGCAGAGGAGCACAAGTTTTGGGATCTCCTGGTAGAGGATCACCCCTGTGCCCAGTCCTGGGTTCCAAGCAATGAGACAAACTGTCTGAGCATTTGGGCAGAGTGCTATCCCAGCCCTCATGCCAACCAGATGCCATGGCACCTGGTGCACTGAGCTAATGCTGTCTGGCCAGTTACATCACCTCACCAGAAAGCCTCCACCTGGCATTGCCCTCTCTCCCTGCTCTGCCTGCAAGGGGAAGAGAGCACTTCAGCCTTTGCACTGCAGGGCCCTTCCAGCCCCTCCCTGCAGCAGCAATGACAGGCTCCCCACCGAGGGGATGGAGCTGGACCTGGCAGACTCTCCACTGCTCTTCCACAAAAAACTCCATTCCATGGGGAAAACAGAGGTGGGTGAGCTGGAGAGGCGATGCTATCCCTTGCACCCAGCATGGCCCCTTCCCTTTGCCTCTCCCCACGTGGTTTAAGGCAGCTCAGCAAAGCATCCCTGACTTGGGGCTGGCTCCCACCCACTGGTATCCACACAGGACCCTGCCTGGCTGGACTGGCCAGCACCATTTCTGTGGTCTCTGTGTGTGGTCCCTGATCAAGCACCATCTGTCTTGAGTTCAGCACAACAACGCTGCAGCCCTACCAATTAAAACAGGCTGCAGAGTTAAATCCTGAATAAATGAAAAGCTAAGTAAATGATCAGCAGTGAAGATAAATAGCACAGGGATGGTTTGAGGTGGGAGCCAGAGGGGCTGGGACACCACAGAAGGTGATGGCACGGTCTCCAAACTGACCCCAGGCAGAGCCAGTCCCCTTCCTGACCCTTAGACTGGTGACAGTAACACCAGGACACTGCTCACTTTCTTTCATGCAGACTTAACTGTTCATTTTCTGCTGCATGGCACCTCACTACTACAGTGTCAAGTGAAAATACAGTTATTATCCAGCCTGCCTGGCATCCTCCCCATTCCAACCATTCCACAGGAGAATGGAATACAAGAGAACAGGGTGGGATGCTCCCAGTGCCTGCATCCAGCCCCTGCACGTGACAGCCTCTTTGAGGCACCAAGCCCTGCAGGTCCTGCCTGCTATCCCAGTACTGTATCTACCAAGGATTTTAGTAGATGCAGGAGCTCTAAGATGGTCTCAGAGGAGCAGCTCTGCACCATGCCCCTGGTGCACAGGCTGCCCAGTTCCACCCCAGCTCCATCCACCCCACGGGCACCCTTGCAATAGCACATTTTACCAATACCACTGGAGAGGTCCTGCTGGCTCCAGTGGCATGAGGACCATTTCTTAACCTAGAGCATGCAGGTGGAAGCTACTCAGTAGGGATAGTTTAGATAAGCATCATATAAAACAGCTGAATCCCAGTTCCTGTGCAGAAATGTATCTGCTTGTATTTACCACCCACATACTATTTTATTAAGACATAATCTCAAACAAGAATTGTTGCCATTGCTGAAGTTTATTTTAACATATGGCCAACTGAGCCTAAGAAAAACACGTAAAATACATTTTAATGTGCTATTCTTGCCTAATAGTTTTCATAATTTTTTTAATGTGCAATATATATATATACATTCCAAACACTTGGGGAGGTGTACATTAAAAAATTATATCAGTCACAAGTTGACTGTTAAATGAAAAAAGTACTGTGATTCATTTGTGTTAGTCCAAAACCACTAGCATTACATTAATTTTCAATAGGTAAAAGGTAATTTGTGGCTTCATAAATTCTCTTCAAGACATGGTAATTCTTACCTGGTCACAGCTGTCAGACATTGATAGGCTATACCATGGTGATGGGTTTTTAAAACCAGAGATGGATGTCTTACGAAAATCATGATGTATTTAAAAGGCTGAAAAATTCTTTCAGCCCAGAAAAAGCCCAGCTGAAGTCCTGGCTGGGGTTAGCTGCTTTCTCTACAATTCAACAAGGCACCGAAACATCTACCTAATACTGACTACAGGAGTCAGTTCTGCTGCCTTTGATAAACCATTCCTGCATGCAACTTTAAGCACAAAATTTGCCACATAATCACAGATATCAGGCCCCTATTAATTGAAAACCATTGGCAGAATGAACATGAGCATCCTTGGGGTTCCCAGCCCCCTCATCCCATATGCACACAGGTACAGTGAAGGCACCCATCCCACTCCTGCAAACAGGGAATGCTGCTTGCCTCCCCACTCCCAAATTATTCCCACAGGCCTTAAAAGAGTGTCTGGTGGTGCTGATCATCCCCACAAAAGTGAAGTGCAGTAACACATCAAACCACCCCCGGGCTGGCCTGGATGGACAGCATTCCCTCTGTGCAGGTTGTTCCGAGTCGCTCGCTGCCACGGAGGAGCACCCTGATGAGAGTCCAGTCTGTGCCACCCAGCCACAGGGGTGCTGGAGCCTCAGAGGCTGCAGCCCATGGAGAGAGACCACAGGGCAGCCCAGGCCTCCCCAGCAAAGCCCCTGAGCTGCTGTGACCCACCAATCCATTCCCACATTGGTTCCTATGATGCAGATCCAACCAAGGGTGGCAATCACAGAATCATTTAGGTTGGAGAAGACCCTTAAGATCATCAACTCCAAGCATAAATTTAACACAGTGAGCATTGCTCCTTCCATGATGCCATATAACCAGAATATGCCAACCATTCCCTGGTGGAAGACAGGCTCCCAACTCATCAGTGACCACACCCAGGGCTGGAAAAAGCACTTGTCAAAGCATGGATGAAGTTACAGCTAAACACCTCTTCATCAGTCCCTACTTCTCATGCTTGAAGGGACGTGGCTCTAAATGTATTTATCCTCACATGAAAGCCCACTCTGCAGAATTTAATTGGATACATTCTAAAATATCAGCTTTGTTTCTTCACCAATAAACCAGAAAGCTGCTCTCTCACGTGTTTATTTGAAATAGGGATTTAGCAAGTATTAAATGCTCTCCTCTTAGCTACAGTTCCAGGCCAGGATTTAAATATCTGTGTTACGAGACGAATTCTAGTCTTAAAACACAGTAAGCACATTCTAAAAATGGAATAAAATAATCAATTCCATGTGCAAATCTCTGCCCTCCTGGTAACCTTCCTGACCCAAATACAGCCAATGCTCTGACCAGCATGGGATGGTCCCCTTGCTGTATGCTTCAAGTAAAGGAAGCCAGAAAGCCAAGGCAGAAAACACTCCCTAATTTTTGCAGTTTTCAGCTCTTACCCTCAAAAGACAGAGGGTAGGGGAGGATGAACTCTGAGACCACTTGCAAAGGCCACTCTGCACACACGCAGCATTCTTTATTCAGCATTTACATATTGACTCGCATCCTGTTTTGCTGTAAACCATAATATTACTTCACTGCTGTCTAAAAAATGCAAATTCCAGCAGATCTGGCAAAACACTTTAGCCACTGCTTAGCTTCCAGTCCAGCAGTTGCTCAATGAGGCTATTCATAAGCCCTGCACAGACTTTAATCCTTTCTGCACCAAGTGGTGCTGAGCTCTTTGCCTGGCTGCAATCTGGAGTTCCCGGCAGGAGATATTTTCACTTCTGCCCTCTGCCTTTATCTCCTCTCTCCCTGCTGCACATGAGCAACAGCCAAAAAACCAAACAGTGCAAACCAAACAAACAAAACCAAACAAAAAACCCCCCCAAAACCAAATCAAACCAAACAAAAAAAAAAAACCCTCTCTCAAGAAAATCACAGAGAATGCAATGACTCTGATTTGTTTTCAGTGTTGGCCTGAAGGCAGCCATGGTTCAGCACAAGCAGTGGGCAGCAAAGGATGGTACTGCTGATCCCAGCCTGGCTCACCACTACAGACACAGCAGAACTGTCATTTTCTATATTTCCAGGACACCACTCACACAGAAAACATTCAAGATAAACCTTACATTAGGTACGGGGTTATCATTTTATGAAATGCATTTTTAATTCCTATTTTTTAAAGAGAAAAAGGAGAATCATATAGCTTTTTTACATCCAGTGAATCAAACTCCTTATAATTAGGGCTGCTGGTTTCCTAGGTAACAAGGATCCAACTCTCTTTTACGTGAAGTAAAAATAAAGAACAGCTCCATCCAGCTACCGTGGTGGTGTGGGCACTTCAAGCAGCGACGGGATGGTGCTGCAGACGTGCTGGAGCTTGGGGCAACCAGGGCAGTTCTGCTCTGCTGCCAGTGCCACCACACTGGAGGAGGGACACACAGCAGAATACTGTCTTCAATCCAGCCAAAATCATGGACAAGGTGTAGACAGATTTCTCCAGCCTTCCCACTGGTGCCTGTGTCCCTTAGGCCCAGGACTCCACTGCTGCCACCACCTCTGTTTCTGCAAGAGCAGCATCGCCCACACCCCTCCCCAAGGGCTACAGCCTCCTCTGTGATGACTTCACCTCTAATAATAACTTCCAGAGCCCCATGGACTCCAGAGGAAAATAAACTCCAGTTACTTTTCCCTTTTACACCCCTCTTATTTTAGGAATTCGAGGTGGGTGTAAAAGAAAAAAGACACACCTATCATAGCTGGAAAAAAGCGCTGTGGGTATGATGTGACTCTGGCAAGCACAAAAGTGAATCACAGGACGATCTACAGCGAGTTTCTAAAGCAGTAATTTGCCTGGACCAGGCTTCCATAACAGATGTTGCCATTTATATATGTAATACAGCATTGCATTTTACAATATATGAGGAGTCTGTGTGAGCCTGTGTGTTAGTGTGTGTAACTGTGTGTGTATCTGAGTGGGCAAGAGAGAGTGTGGCACAGTCATTACACAAAGTCAGCACTTTTGCACCAAGGCCTGGGCGCCTGGAGAGCTCAGATGTCCCCAAGCCCACCAGTCACTTGTATAAAATGTGAACCTGGTTATTTTCTGGATGGTTTCTCCCTCTTCCCCTGCTTCTGGCAACCCAGAGCCAGAGCCTGTCTCGAGAGCAGCTGAAGGGACATGGCCAAAGGGACATGGCCAAAGGGACAGCCCCTCTCACAAACAGCTTGACTTTGTACACCCCATGTAATGTGCAGGGAGCTCCTGGCCTCTCTCTGTCACCAAAATCTGGGAGATCATTTCCAATCAAAGCACCATGGACTTCTGCAGTCCTCAATATATTGTATTCCACTGCAGATGTAAGGTCAGAGTCATCCATGCAGTCAAAAAACGTGGTTCCATCCACAAACCATCTAAGCATCTGAGCTACCAGGACGTCTTTTGAACAAAACAAACCCAATTATTTGCACAACATTGGACAGGGGGTTGTTCACTCCTGCAGAAGAATGCCTGTGATGTTTAAATGCTTTCCAAGAAAACCCTTTTCCTTTTTTTGCTTTACATCCAACCACAAAGCTTCTTCCTTATCTATCAGGAATTTTATTACGGATAAACTGATGACAGAACGAGATAGGCTGAGCAAATTTGCAACTGCTGCTATACTATAAGCCAACAGGGCAAGAGATTCAACTTGCTCAAGCTTCCAAGTACTGTTTTGAGAAGAAACGTGGCCATCAGTGCAGCCCTGGTGCTGGCAAGGACCTGTGGGCAGCCTGGGAAGGTTTTTCCCTCCCCCTCCTCTGCTTCCCCACCTGGATGGTGTGACCTTGCTGCAGGAAGTTACCTGGGTTCAGAGCAACCCCAGAAGATGGTCCCCATGCAGGGGCACTGAGGCACAGCGAGTGATGCTGGGGATGCCACAAGTCCAGGTGGGCTCAAAGGGAAGAAAGGCACCCAGGGACACCTAAAACCTGGAAATCACCATGGCTTGGAAAGTCCCCAAACTGGAAATACTTTGGGTGTGGGAACAGACACGAGAGACCATCACACTGTTCTCTCCCCAGCACTGTCAGACACTCCCAATTACCTGACTCACCCTCTCCCCTCCACTCTCAGGTTGTGTTCACCTCTGCATTCCAAGAACCACAGCATCTTGCAAACCACCACATTAATGTTTGCTTGTCTGGTTTTTTAGTTGAAAACATAGAAATGCTACATTTGACGAGTCACTCCTTTTGCTTCCAAACACCTTTCAGACCTGTTTCTCCACTTCTCCCCCACATGCTTTGGCCGGTTATTCGCACCAAGGAAGTTTTTCCAAGGAGGTTTTCAACCCAAGTCTAATGTTAAGTAAAGCTCAGATTCATGGGACACTCACTCTACATAAACCCAGCAGAGACATAATGTGGCATGAGGCATTTGCACAATTCACTTTGGAAATCCACAGAGGTGCTTAAAAAGACATCTACCCTGATCAAAGTGATTTATATTTTTCATGAGTGAGCAATTTGCTTACTAGGAAAAAGACAAATTTAATTTTTAATTTGATCCCCATCAAAACAATATTTTCTTGTTGCTATGACAGCTGAAAGGAAAACCTCTTCCCTTGGCAAGAGGCAGCTAACAGCACTGCTGCACGTCCCCTAGCAGCAGCTCAGGGAGGGAACACAGCCATGTGCATCATTTTTGGCTCTTGGTAGCTTTGATTTGATGGGATTTTTTAAAAGGACATTCTGAAGCCAGGAAGTAGAAAGTGTCTTTGGAGAGACTGAGGAGAAAGGGCTACAAAACACGGGAGCCTTGTAATGCCTGTAGGACCGTGGACTCTCCAAAGCCCTGCAGGTCATTCCAGGGACCCTCTGGGTTTCACTCCAGGCTCCTCAGACCAGCTGCCCTGCACCATAACCCAAACTGCACCTCTAATCCAAGATGCACAATGCTGGGAGGGAAGAAAAAAGACATCTGCTGACCATCAGTAGATATGGCAAGAGTCCAACAACAATAACAGAAAGGGCTTAAATACATAACCGTTCTTTTCCTTCCACTCCTCCTCCATGGCTACCATCCTTGCAGTACTGAAGAAGTGCCCTGATGAATAAATATCTTCTTTGCCTTAGCAACAGTTAGCAACAGAGTCATGGTTTTTTTGCCTTGCTCAAAAGAAACATCTCAAACTAACATAGATGATTTAAACGGCAATAAATATAGGACGTGGGTGTAATCAAAAATCGCTGAAATGCAGATCACACTTTTTAGCCTGGGTTATTTTAAAGCACAAGCAAAACTGCCAACGATCTGTAGAAAGAGCAAGGAGAGGGCTAAAGGGGAAAGAAAAATCACAGCAAGATTTGAGGAGGACAGAGAGATACTGTCCATTCCTCCTGAGCAAAGCTGAGGCCAGGAACAGCAATGAAACCTGAGGTTTGCCTTCAGCCTTGAGTACAATTTGAGTTTCTGCAGCAGATTTCACTTTTTACAAACTGCAAAGGTCACATATAGTAAAAAATCTGTTAAATCCATAACCCCAGTGCACAGCAAACGTATTCTTTTCACAGCTCTATTCCTTTAACAGTTCATTTAAGATGTCTGCCTTGCATTTTTCCATTTGGTGTTGGGAAAATGTTTTCTTTCACTTGGCACAGAGCCCAATTCAACAGAAAAAGAAAGCCCTCTCCGTTTCCATGGGGCCCTGCAGTATAAGACATGGGACTGATTTTACCTTTAACCAGGCTACTTTAAGCTCTGCCACCAGTATTTTGGCCCCTTCCCTTTTGTCCAGGCTCTTTTCCTCCCAGTCATTTAGAGGATTAGTTAATCCTTTGTTGGTTCCTTGATGCTACCTACCATCAAGGGCAATTCCCTATCACCACCTCTGCTCCTCTAAGGGTTGCCATCACCACTTCCACCATAACCCATGAGAGCCAACATCCTCCAGCCTCGGTCCCAAAGAATGCAAAGCTCTACTGCCACCAGCAAAGTGTCACAAGGCATGGGTCTAGCTGGGGTTTTGGTGACACTTCCATGCTCTTTCTCCACCAAGAGAAATATTCCTGATTTCCACACAAATCACAACAGGAATCACAGCTGGACCACAGAACACAGCCTGGTTTCTACCCAAAACCAAACAATGCCAGATATCACTAAATACAAACCAAAACCACGGCATGGCCCTCCTGATAGGGCACTGTTAAAGGGTAGCCTGAGGGTCCAGCAGTTCCATGGGAAAGAACAGATCTTTGGGATGCCTGGCTCCCACAGATATGGGGGGAATGGCAATTTGAGCCAGACAGTTCCAACGTGTCCTGATTTTATTTCTCTAGAGAGAAATAAAACACAGGTAAAAAAAATATCTCAGAGAGATAACAGCCTTTGGTTCCTGCTGAGCTTTTCAGGATAAAAAAACTGCTTGAATTTTTTTATTTTTTTGATTCCAGACTGAAGCTGGAGATGGCAGAATGCATCTCTGCAGCCAAGGAAGCCCAGCTCCCCAGCTGACGCTGTGCAGTGCCACATCCCCTTCTTCATCCTGTTCTATTCCAACGATGAAAACCTGCTAGGTGCTTTTATCTAATTACCTATTGACTTCAGAGAAGCAGCCCTTACTCGGTGACGAACTGAGGAATGGTTCCCATGTCACACCCCGTCAGGACAGCGTGCTGTAACGCACGTCACAGGGCTGTGCCCTATGGATTTGTAGCTAAAATGACTCAGTAGAATGATGCCAGCTGTGCTGACTGAGAACTGGGCTGCTGCGTGCCTTTCTATTGTACGTAGATGTCTAAATCCCTAAGCCTCAAGTAAAATAATTTATAAGCTTCAGGTAGAAAAGATCTACTCCCAAATCCTCATGGCTTTTCAATGCTAGTCTCTAACATATTATACTCTTTCTGCATTTAATGTGCCCTTAAGGTGGGGATTAGTAAGACATTTGATTACATCTTTTATGTTTATGGCAATTCATTTCCAAACCTTTACAAACTTTAATTAAATGCTACATTTTTACCGCCTCATCTTGAATTGAGAGAGAACAGCAGAGGAAAGTCTGTCCTCAAACAGAATTTACATTTCTAAAGTATCTTTTTCTGTGCAAGCACCTTAGGGCTACTGCATAAAATCATCCTGAGCTGCCTTAAGACGTATCAGTGCAGACATCAAAGCAGCTCTAATACCCAGACCTGCACACAGCTGAGATCACTGCGTTTCCAAGCAGAAAATAAAACAGCTCCTGCCAAAACCAACCATCGATCCCCTCAAGAGGTGGCCGTGGGGAAAGTGAGAGCAGCAGCCAAATTTCAGCCATAAAACCCAACCTTTGCCTTTGAGAAGGCTCACAGGAAGGGGCCTGGTAGCCAAAAGCATGGCAACTTCACTCAGTCCCACAGCTCCTTTTTTTGAGCATCTCTGTCCACAAGAGGAGACACCGCTGTGTTCCCATGAAGCTGAAGGGAAGCTGAGCATTCCCAGTGAGGAGATCTCAGCAAAGCCAGCTCTCCAGAACTGGGAATGACCAAATCAGCTCCAAAGGTAATCCTCCCTTGACTGTAAAGACTTCCAGTGACTGAGAAATGTAATCCCATTTCCTTAAAATCTGGATTCTTCTCTTAGGCTGCAGTTGAGGTCAGCCCACCCCTGGCTCAGTGAAAGGCCACACACCTGCATGCATCATCTCTGTGGTCATTTTGCAGAGGGACACAACCCAAAATTTGTCTCTGCTCAGCACTTAGTAGCAAACACATTGATTTTGAAGCCAAATTTTAATTGCAGGTTGGAATTTGGGAATTTGTCCTGTTTTAAAGTCTGGGTGCAGCAGAAACCATTCTCAGAAGCTGTCAGATTGAAAAGACAGGGAATCTTGTAAGATTGGCTGAGCTCTGCAGCTTTGCTCTTCGGGGCCAAGACAGAAGAAATTATATCAAATTTTTATCAGTTAAGAAACTCAAGCCTGGCTTGAACACCACCACATCACTGCAGTCCATCAGAATAAATTCAAACTCCATAAAAAGAACACTAAAAAAGGTTTAGCTGACAATCTCACAGGTCAGCTAGCATCAAGATCGAAGCTGCAGACACTCCTGTGCAGACACAGAAAACAATGAATCAGTAGCAAGATCCTTGTTTTCTGCTTTCCTGCAGCTCTCTGCCCATCCTTTCAATGACACATCCAGTGATGCTGTGCCTCACTTGCTGCCTCCCCATCCTACAGCATTCAGGGTGGCATGGCGAGATGAGATCTCTGCAGCTACGGATGGTGTCACCTGACATGGCAGGGCACCCCAGCTCCCTGTGCCACAACCAGCTTCAAACCCTTCAAACAGCTTGGGGGAGGTGGGATTTAAATCATTGATCACTCTTGTGTGTGTCCTCTGTGCTAGGCTAAAATTTCAGTCCTTGGGTTACCATCATTGGAAGCACCAAATGTGCAGGGAGCGTCCCACTCTGCAAACTCACTCATTGCTCACATCCAACAGCCTCACTTTTCCTGGATCACACAAAGGCATTTCCCAGCAATAACCATGGTCAGGCCAAATTCTGGCCTTCCAGCTGCTGTTGTTGCCATCAAAGAGCATTAAGAAGATGTAAAGCTGTGTTTCACTTTCTCTAAAAAATCCCACAAAGGCCAGACAAATTTTATTCAAAGACTGTTATCACAGGTCTCGCACTGATGACCACTTTCTTGGTCCCTGGGAAATTCATGACATGACTTCCCCAAGGTCAGGGTTTCACTCCAAACTTGGAAGAGCTCAGGTCAAAAGGAAACTTTCAGCAGTTTGCTGCGTGTGCTCAAAGGAGCGGCTGGAGCAGGAGCCAGTGTTTAACAGCACTCACAGCCCTGCAAAATTTTACAAGACACAACCCTCGCATTAGAGGATCCATTTCTTTCTTCATAAAATATATTGGGCCTTTCCACAAACTCCTTTTATTGGTCCATTTGGCTACTCACTCCTTTTATGAACTACTCAAGCTCCTGGATCATCTGGAAAAGCCGAGGGAGATGGCAGAGCTGAACCACAACGATGTGCTAGCCATGGCTAACAACCCTCCCTGCTACCAGGGCTCGGGCACTGTGTGCCAGCACACAGGGCAGCTGGATTTCATCCCCTGAAATGAAGCATGCAGCATCCTTTTAACCCATTTCTTCTCACTGCCTACAAGATTTTGGAGTCCCAAAATGGAAATAAATCCCTCAAACCCAGGTGCCTTCATGCCTTTCACTTCAGACCAAAATCTACTTGGCAGCAAGCAAGCAGTTAAGATTGGGATTTTTTTTTTTTAACCAGCCTCCTACATCTCTTCAATGGGGGTCCTTTAATTGATCTAGTTAGAGAGCAAGCTTGCATGGAGGTCCACATGCTAACATAACAACGTATTTTAATTGTGTATTTAAATAGTTTCATTTCTATTGACACTGGCTAAGGTGAGTTGTAAGGCTTGCTGGTCTCCAGCACAAGGCCGGACAATCCACGAGTGCAAGCTTTTCAAGCTCTGCATTGCCACATCTCTGTTAACAACAACAACAAAACATTTCACAACCCCCGTTTCCCAGGGAGACAGGTACCTGAGGCACTCTGTGTGCTAAGTCCAGTGCTTCCTGGCATGGTCAGCACTGAAAAAAGACCAGCAAAGCCTTACAAGAAAGGAAAAGCCAAGCAGCACGAGCAGATATGTGCCTGGCTCTACACATGTGCTCCTGCCCAAAAACCTGTAGCCAGAAGGGCAGAACCAGGGTCCTGTGCTCCAGCTCTGTTGTTACAACTTGCTTTTGGTCCCAGCCCCAGAGCTCCAACAGTCCACTCCCAGCAGTGTTCTCCCAGTACTTCCCAGCCCACCAGCAGAGGCAGGAGCATCTACCTGGTGGTGGCAGCACCACATTGCTCCCACAGCCCCAAAACCACACAACCCAGGAGCCACCCCAGTGGGACAACACACCCCATCCCAGAGCCCAGCTCCAGAAATGTACTTACCCAGGCACAATGACATAACAGCACCCTTATCCTAGTAAGAAGGTGCTTTGCAGCACGTGGGCCAGCTTGTACCCTTGCAATTACTCACATATGTCATGTCTGAGCTGTACCAAGCCCTCGTGAAATAACCAGCCAAGGGCGAACGCTGCTTGTGACAATCCCACCGAGAGGCTGCTTTAAGCCTTGTAACAAGGAGCTCTGCTGCCCTCCCAAATAGCAGGAGCTCCTTTAAAAACACCCTTACTATTGTAATCTTGGATTACTCCCTACCACCCAAATCCATTTCATCATAATTAGCACCCATTATTACAAAGCCCCTCCGGCACTTCCATATTTCTCTGATCATTATACTCCACAGATACTCTGCAGCAAAATCCACCCAGCTGTGTATTTTGCATAAACTGGTTATCTTGAACCACATGCCCTCTCATTCTTGTTACCAGGCCCATATTTTATACAGCAGCGTTGACACTTCCAGACTCTCGCAGGAGCCCTGCTTTGAGAGATTTAGATTAAGCCCAATGCAAGCAGCTCACTGGGGGAGACAGGAGGAAATTTGAATTCCTCTTGAATTAATTACTAAAATCTGAAAATTCAGCATGGCATCGTATGGTTTTACCACTAAACACGTCACCCAAAGCATGGCACAAGATCCAGCTGCCCAGAACACTTTAATAGCACTACAATGCAGCCAAAAGCTGACAAAGGACTTGGGTTTGGAGTTCTTTATGCCCTCTTAAAGAAAAACACAAGGTGCACTAAGAGTTAAACTAGAAACACACCTTGGCAGTGTCTGAGCAACTAGCTGAAGGGAAAAAATGAAAAAAGTTCATTTTTGTTGGAAAAAAACTTATAGAAGATGAGATGACACCAATCTCTGTGATCATTTCTGTACCTCCAGGATGGAGTCCCTCCCCTAGCAAGCAGGTGCTTCATCTTCCAACTAACAACACTCCAGCCAGCATCCAGCCCTTCCACAGCATCCCTGGGGCTAGGGCTGCTTCCTGCCCCAGGCACAAACCTCAGTAGTTTAAATTTGCTTATACAGATAACTTCTACAGTAAGGATAAGAACAATCTCAGGGACTTTCACAAGAGCCTCACAACTCCACAAGCTTTGGTGCTGTTGGGAATGAGACCTCAGCACTGCAAGCTCCAGCACAGAACCCCCAAGCCCCCAGATCTGCTGCTTTTATAGACAGAATATTCTTAATTCTGCCCCCTCCAATATTATCCATCTTTCAAGATCTTTCCTTTGCTCGTGTAGTTCCCAGCATCCTAGGCTGACACCAGACTCTGTGCCTTCAAGAAGATGAAGATTGCAACCCTTCACTAGCCAGGGCCTCTTCATTTTCTCCTCTCAGCACACTTCAGTCCCCTCTGAAGCTCAGCATAACAGCAGGCTGAGCATTAATCAACACAACATGTGCTTCACCTAACTTCAGCAACCACTATGAATATTTAAGTTTTACATTATGTGCTGGGATTATTTTTATATATACGCCACCCTGTGTCTTTTTATATACACACTCACACCCCTATATAAGCAAACACACAGAGTATTTCATTTCTGCAAACTATAATTTAAGCACAGGGATTTTTTTTTTCCCCTTCGGGCAGCTGGAGCAGCAGCTGAGCAGAACAGCAGCGATGCCTAGTGCCCTCTGCTGTACATGAGAAAAATACTTCTTTGTTTAAAAATATTCTTTAAATACTTATAACTTTTCTTAGGAAAACATATATTAACACTACATTTGATCATTTCGAGAGCAACATGCAATAATGATGCCACCTGATTTCTCCTGTCAGACTAAAAGATTCATGTCTCTTCCAAGTTACACCAGCAGAAAGTAAATAAGTCTGGGCTGGAACTGCACGGAGTCCAATGTGAAAATGTTTTATTTATACACTTGAAAATGACAAAGGGAGATCAGAACAAACAATACACCTTATTATTCAGGCATTTATCAGATAGCCTTCACACTTCAGCAAATCACACATCTATTAGAGGTACAAGCTGAAACTGTCACATGGCAATGTGAAATCATTTTTCTATTGTAAAGCAGCATTGTTCCTGCTACTGGAGGGAAAGATAATATTAAAACATATTCAAATATATGTATTTCAAACTGCTACACCTTGTAATAAATTATGCACTTGATATTAAAAATCTCAGCTATGCTGCACAAACCTGACTTCAGAATATTAACTTTTATTGTCTTCTCACACCTTACAATTAAAGGGGCTGCACTTTAGACACACGGCCTTTATGGCACCAAATGCAGGTAATAGGGCCCAGCCACAGCACTGTGATGAGTGCTCCCACTGTTTGACAGGTGAGAAGGGAAAGGGAATCAGCCTTGTCCCCATCCTGCTGCTACTTCTTCAAATGTGTAAGTTCAAGGAAAAGTCTGACCGATAGAGTTGAGGTTTTGCAAAAACAGGGATTAAATCATCTGCTAAGAGTCAGGGATAAAATAGGGGACACCAGACCAGCAGCATCTCTGCACAGGGCTCCCCCTCCACCCAAGGGAGATGGGTCAAAGAGCAGCCAGGTCTTTCTCCACAGAGCAAACCCTGCCACAACAAGCACTCGACAGCCTGGAGAGGTCAGAGCAGCACTGTCTGCTACATGAGCATCAAAATCTCAGTTACTGGCACCACAATGTATTTTCTCCCTCTCTGTGTCACGCTCCCACAGAAGGAGACATCTTTTTTTAACCTGTCTCTGTGCAATACCTTGTCACTGCAAGCAGGGCCCATCTGCTCTGCAGATCTCTGTGAGGACACCTCCACGCTGCCCTTGGAGGCTGGGAGGGGGACAGGGGGGGTCCAAGCGCCCTTGGGTGCTGGCCTGAGATGCCCAAGCCCCCAGGTGCTTCCACACAGCCACCCTGTCCCCAGCAGGTCAGAGAGCTGGCAGTCCAGCAGCACAGTCACCCCAGAACAACTGGTTCCCCATCCCTTCCAGTGACTCACTGCAAAACCTCTCGATTTCCAGCATTTGTATTCACTTCGCAGCTTGGATTTCCTAGAGGAGACACCACCCAGGAAAACAAGCCTCCTCTTACGCCCTCCTGTAAACGTGTCCACAAGAAGCTGATAAAAAATATCCCAGGTTATTTTTTTAAACAAAAATCTTTTACCGGCTTTTTTTTCGCCAAGGAAACGCTGTGGTTTTTTATAACTTCTCATCTTGCTCTTCTCAGGGATTCTTGTCCTAGATTCCCTGTCTTGGTTGAAGGCCAAGCATCACTAGCTGAGCCAGAGGGAATATAAAAGTATCTTTCTAAGACGCTATAGAAAAGAAGAAGAATTGGACCCTGGGAGACAATTCCCTTTTATGCCTTGAGTATTTAAGGATCAAATGCTCATTTGTGAGCTGACACCAGGTAAAGAGGTGGCTTTGAGACTTTATGGCATCTAAAGAAGCCTCTCAAAGCATCTTTTTACCAAGTAGAGAAAAAGAGAAAACAAGCAGCAGTGACACAACCCCTAGTGTGGCTGCCAAGCCCCTGGGGACAGCAGGGCTCATGGGCCACTCCTGGTGACACCAGGGGCACTTGCAACCACTGCTCTGCTTGCAAAGCAAACCGATGAAGGCAGGGAAACAGGAACCACCCAAGACATGCTGAGGAGGTTTCCTATGGTTACTGCTGCCATGGAAATATTTTTTTTATTGGCTTGATCTAAATAATCTCTGGCTCCTTGGCTGCAGTATGCTTCCTGCAAGGTTGGGTTGGATCCTTAGACCTTCACCTTGCCACTGGAATGTGAAAGCACTGAGCAGTGGCCACTTTCGAGCTGGTCCAGGAGCATCTCAAACCTGAACTGCCTGAGCTCTCCTCTGGACTCCCTGCAGCCTGTGACTTGGTTTCAAAGAGAAGAGGAGGGAAGAAAGTGCAGGGAGGGGAAAAAGACATCCTTTACTAATTGCTCACAGCTGTGTCCGAGCAGCTCCCACTTCAGCTGCCAGGAGCTGCAGGCTCGTGCTCTCCCCAACAAGCTCCAGAGCAACAGAAACCCCTCACAGGGAGAGGGACCCTCCATCCATCCATCCATCCATCCATCCATCCACAGAGCTCTGCATAGGGATTTCAGTAATTGCACTTACACACTTCCCTTATCAGCAAGAGCAGCCATTATGTTTTTTATCACTGCAGCAGCAGCATCCACACAAGGGCAATGGATAGGGGATGAAATATTTGCTGCAATGGCTGAGTACAAAGTGTCTCCCTCCGCAGTGAGAATAATAATTGTCACACCGAGCTCTCCAAGTGATAAGCTCTGGTATCAGGGTCCTGTGAAGAGGACAGAGACACACATGGGAAGACACAGCCTCTCCAGCAGCAGAGGAGCACCCTGAGTTTTCTGTACACCTCTTGACCCAAGCACTGGGGAACTGAGAAAGGTTCTGGCCATTGGGGCTGCACTGATGCATGTCTGGGGTCTGCAAGCATGAGAAAAACGTTCTTTACAGCCATGCTCATGAGGTTTTCCCTGAAATTAGTTTTCCTCACATCAGACAATTCTGCTAATGTTACAAATTCCTCCAACATTAGATAGTGACCACAGAGATGCTACAAGCACAGGAAGAGTCCGGCTTTCCACCACCACGGCTGGGAGATTATTCATTGGAGAAAAAAGCAAATACCCAAAGGAGCACCATAAATTGCAAAACCAGCTTCCAAAGGTCTCAGCTGATACTATCGGCCATCCTTAAACTCGGTGATAGACTTACGAGCCAGACAATGAAAATGCAATTCATTATTTGAAGAGTGACTCATTGGTGTAATAAGGATGGATTACTGGGGGGGCGGGTGAGGGGGGAAGAACGTCTTTGAAAAAGTCTAAAAGACTGCAGATTGACTTTTTAACGGCAAACAGAAAAAGAACAAAACCAAAGAAAAACTCTCGAAAACACTGAAGAGACTCTTACAGTCGAGAGCAACAAAGAGGAGGGCAGCGCTCAGTGGGCGTCAGCCGAGGAGCTGCGGGCTCCAGCCTTGATCCCACCGAAGCGGTGGCCGGCGGCTTTTTCTTTCACGCCACACCACGCTGGTGACACAGGCCCCTTGCAAACCCGCTAATAAAGCAGTAGGAGTTTTCCTGCCTGCCCAACACATGCCACACGCAGCACGGCACCGCCGGGCTCCGGCGGGACACGGCCCGCGGGGAGCGCGGATCTGCGGCAGGGCAGGAAACCCAGCGAGGGGTAAGGATGCCGAAGGAAGGGATGACAGCTCAGCTTTGCATGTCATAGGACCAGTGCACTGCTTCATCTCCCGCCTCCTCCTCCCATCAGCTCAGCAGAGGCTTCAACAAGCGATTTAACCCGTTTCCCTGGGCTTGGGTGGAGGCACAGGGAGCTCAGGACCTTACACATCAGCAGCACTGAGCTGTTAAATCATTCACCATGTCCCGCTAAATCACAGCCTACACTGCTCCCAAATCCATGACCAGCCTCCATCACCAGTGTCTTCTAGGAGATCCCATCGCAAGCCAATCCACCCTGCTTCCAAGTTTTGTGGGTCGCTCCTGGGCAAATCCATCCCGAAAGGCTCCATCAGGGAACCGCGCTTTGCCAGTGCCCGGCAGCGCAGCCCCGTGGCTGAGGCACCAGCAAAGTACTCACTAGCCAAATTCTGCCCTCGGGATGGGTCACACCAGGCAGGTAAACCCCACTGGGTCACACCACGCAGGTAAACTTCTACTCTTTGCATACCCAAAAGCAGTTGTAGTCATTTTCCAAAAAAAAAAAAAAAAAAAAAAAACCTAGTGCAAAAAAAAAAAAAAAAAGCCCAAATTCTAAAATTATTTCTTTAGAAGTAAAATATCACACAAACTCAGAATTCAGTGTGTCTGCTCTGCAGACAGCTATCCATCATCAGTGTAATTCACAATCACACCAGATACAGAATAAATCCCACAAAATCAGCCCAAATCCCGCAACAGCTTATAAGTGTTTTTTCACACCATTCATAAAAATAGAACTGCACAAGACCACTTCAAAACAGACAGAAAATCTACCCACACTGCCCGTTCCCTAGCAGAAATCCTGCTTTTCTGGCTTTTGCCAGCAGCTCGGTGGCATGGAGCTGGGCAGCTCCAGTTAGGGCAGCTGCAGAGCAGGGCTCTGTGCTCAGCTGAAATTCAATCAACAAGTGTCCAAACTCCTTTGAGTTCTTGCAATACAATCCTGAGTGGCTTGCAAAGGACTTCAAACAGGCTCCCTGGGCTTGCCCGGAAACAAATACATACCTCACCTGCTCTTTTGTACATCGCATACAAAAAATTAAAGAATTTATTTTAGGCTTTTTGCCAGGGACAACACTGCCTCTGACACTGTAATGCTCTGGTAATGTGGATACTGTGTCTCCCAGCCAACACAAACAGGATACCTTATCAGTCTTGGCTGTTTTAAGTGCTGTTTCAAGTGCTGTTTCAGCAGCAGGGCACAAAGAAATGGAACCCACAAGCCAGAAAAAATGGTTGGGAGTTCCTTAAACGTAACTGTGCACTCAACATTTAGGAAAAAATTTGTCCCAGGGCAGGGCAAAGCTGATACCTACACCACAATCCACCCAAACCCCCACCCCAATGGCCCGGCTGCCCCCGGTAGAGCTGCTGTTGGAACAGTGAGAGCAGCACAAGCCATCATTCATTACCCCTGCTCTCCCTACTACCATGGGGGTGAAAAGCCCCCCCAAAAAGGTACATCTGATTTTCCAAACACTTACACAAGTGTTTAATCTCACAGGTGTAAGAAAACAGGACAGCTGAAGTCCTTGATGCCAAGTGCACACTGCAGCATTCCCCTGAGCTGAGCCCCAGTGCACACAGCCACCCACCCCAAACCACCCTGGGCACAGGGGCTGAAGGGCACTGACTGCCACTGAAGAACCTGGCAGGGAGTGGCTTCTCCTTTCTGAACCTGTGACCAAATAAGCACACAAAAAATAAATTAAAAACAAGCTAATGATACCAACCGCTTTGTGAAAGGCTTTAAAATCAGCAAACAAAACCAGCCTTTGATTTTTTTTTTGCATCCCCTCTGTCAGGGTGACAGTATCTTTGGGAAACAGGTGACTCCAGCCCACCACTAGGAACAGGCACAGGTCTCCTAGGGACAGCAGCACCCTCAGCCCCCTGCAGTCCCTTAGGGTCTCACTTCAGGAGCTGCACTGGCTGAATTTTGCCCATTTCAGCAGGCTCCCAACTGCAAAATGATGAATTTTCTAAAACCTTCCAGGCCAGCACAATTCACCACGGCAGTGATAGGAACATCAGACTATTCAAGATAAGGCATTGCTATTCTCACATCTCCAAATCCTTTCAAATAAACACGCAAGGAAGTGCAGAATATCTGAATCCTAAAGAAGAGAGGCACAAAGCCTGTTATTCATGCCAGGGAAAAAGCTGGGAGTGTGTGTGTGCAAGAGACATAACCTATGAGAAATGCTGAAAACATATGGAAGCAATAATCTGTACTTTTTTTTTTTTTTTTGGAAGTAGAAACAAATGCTTCAGAATTCAGTGTTATTCGTTCATGTGCTGTGTTACAAATATTATTGTTTCTGCTCTCTGGACAAGGAACTAGGCAGCAAACTGGAGACCCAAAGGCACCCAGGGATGTATACAGGAGCCTGCTGGGGTGTACCTCCCATGGGCAGTATCAGAGTTGCAGGAATGCAGACAAAGGCTGCAAACACACAGAATTTCTCACTGCTCCTGCACAGCAATCTCCAGAGCACTGGGCACTGAACAAACACACCAACAAAACAAACAGCCACTGCCACCAGCAACTCCCTGCCTACAGTCAACAAGGCAGAGAAGGGAGGTGCAGAGCAACTTGTGCACCATCACCCAACAACATCAAACATCACAGGGCTTTGGGTCCACCACCTCATTTTGGGTCACTGATGACACGCATCTCTTTCCCTTGTCCATGGGTTTCTGTGATCCAGTGGTCAATCACAACCCTCTGGGCTGACCACCTGGGATCTCCAGGCAGCTCTCTCCTCAGAAGATGAAAAGTTTGTCTTTGCAGACACTCCCCAATCCAATAAGGCCAGATGAGATCAGACTCCAGCAGGATTGACTGCAGCAGATTATAGCAAGATGCTGAGTTATGGAAATAAATAAATGCTCGAAACAACTGTATGCAGCAAAATCTGTTAATATGGAATGTTACTGAATACTGCATCAGGTCACTTAAATTTGCCCTGAAAGGCAAGGGCCAGGCACTGTGTGCTGTACAAACACACAGCACTGATACTAAGAGCACAAGGTGTGACAGCAGTGCATGAAGAGAAGCAGATCTCTTCCCTGGCAAAATGTGATTCCAAGGGACAAAGATTGCGTGACGTATGCAAGGAAAAAGATGCTCCAAGAGAAGACGTAAGACATAATCTCACGCTGAAACTAAAACCCTGGCAAACCAGTCTTTATCTTCATGCCATGTTTATTACTGCTTTTCAAATGCTTCTGCAAACCAGAAGAATAACTATGGCAACAAAGACTTCTCCAAAGGTTTTCAGACTCTATTTTTAAAATTGTCTTCTCTGTCACAGCACCCAAGTTCCTTCCCTCAGAAACCAGCCGTATGCCACTGCCTCTGCAGGCTTTGCAAACCAGGTGGCACATCCCCCCTTCCTCACACCAAAGCTCAAACACCATCCTGACACCTGGGTGTCCTCCATCTATGTTTTTAGTTGGTGGGTTTGGAGAAGGCAGAGAGCAGGGAACAGCAAGGTCTGCTGAACTGCAAGAGTATTTTGGCTTTCTCCAGGAGCAAACAAACATGGCTCGGGGTGCTACACACATGCCAATCTCCCAACACCAAGGATCCGGGTCCGCTATTTTAACTGCGGCACTAAGGCTGTAATTTTACTTCACCCAGAGTAAATCTGAAATTAGCTCTTCACAGTAAGCTTAACAGCAGCAAAAGTGAACCATTTGTCACCTTTAAGGTTTGCATATGCACACTAATTGCACCTGGACTAGGTTATAAATTCCCTTCCCTGCTCCTGGACCACCTCCCTCGAAGGCTTTTCTCTGTAAGACATTATGCAAAAGACACTCCTAATGGCTATTCATCCACCAAACTCCAGTGACAGCTTTATTTAATGCCAAAGCTTGTTAACAAGCTGAATGGCACACAGTTTAATGTAATGCAGATCTGATTAGAAAACAGCAACTGGGCTCCTAAGGAGTTCAATTTTTATTGAATTTGATTTCCCTTTTTCCACACAAAGCCACCTTTATTAATGAGGATTTGGTTACACACACGCCGTTTCCATTTTCCAGACTGGAGCCCACACAGATGAACTCAGTCCTTTTGCACTTTGCTGACAACCCACCACAGCAGAAAGTGATGAGATGAGAGGAAGGAGTGATTTTTCTGCTCAGGCCATGACAAATTCAGGGTTTTACTGGTTATAGTTTGATAGCTGTGTCTTCATGGACTTTGCGCCCAAACCTTCTCAGACAAACCACTTACTTTTTCCTCTTTGGGGCTAAATGATTTAAAAATAGAAATTTAATTTCTGCCTTACAACGAGAGGCAGAGATCTGTGGCGTGCAGAAGAGAGCTTTGAGGGAGTAAGATGTAGGCTCTAGTTGGGCTCTAGTTTAACCAAGGTATTTTCAATTCCTTGCTTCCACCACATTAGCATTAAATACACTGACACTGCTACAGGATAATTCACCCACTACCTTGAATGTGGGATTATAATTTCAGAGCAAAATTACGAAGATTCAAAAACAAACTTCAAAAACCAGTGACATTATTTAATTATTTAACAATCCCCTTTCATCTTCTTTTTGCATATCACCTACAGTACAGAGACCAGGCTCATTCTGAAAACAGCTCTGCAGAATATAATTTATTTTCAAGAGGTTTCCCTGTCTCAGGAAGCATGGCTGTGCTTCCAGGAATGATAAATTCAACGAATGCTCAGAGCCATCTCTGAGAAAAGTGGCTTTTAAGGAAACATAGGAACACAGGAATCTTCATCACCTAACAAAGCAATCTGCTTGCTTGAGGGAGTGCCTGCACAGATCACACCTAAAATCCCAGGTAAGTAGAAAATACACAAATATACCCAGCATAACTGGGTACTGACAATGCCTGTCTCAGCAATGGCTTCAGTGTTTGCAAGTCTATAAATTCTGTCTCCATAAAGCGTTGTCACCACTATGCATCTTTGAAGCAAAAATGCCCCATTTACATTTATCAGCAAAACTCTGGTGTCAAAGGATGATAAAATGCCTTGCAAATCTCTACTGGTCAATTGATCTGGATTTATACCCCTAATCTGAGGATCTCCTTGCAAATCCTTGTTTTCTTTCAGTCTCATTGTGCATGTTCAGGTGAGCAGCCCCACCAATCAGTGACTGCAACATCTCCTGCACAGAGGGCACAGGCTCCTCAGCATGCTTTCAACCTACAAACTACTGTGAATAATTTGTCTGCTTACCTATTCCTGGCATTAATAGACCACTGGCTAATAAAAAATGAACACATTTCCTCTCTATTGTGTTCTGGCAAATAGACTGCCTTTATTTGGTTTAATTGCATAATTACTCTTACATCAAGACAATTAAATGGGAATGTCTGCAGGAGGACTCTCAGCTCATCAGTCCTGGTGTAAGGAAACTTGGTGTAAGGTCTAACCTGCACAGTGGGATGCGAACCAGGAGCACACAGGCTGCAATGCCTCTGGGGGCTGACCCCACCCATACCCAAAGGGTCCCCATCCTTTTCCTGCCCCACAGGACACAACCACTTCTTTCCTGAAAGAAAGCTGCTGGAAAAGTCCACTGTTTTAGCAAAAATCCTCTCCCATGTCTGGGAGTCCCCAGCAAAGGAGATGGTTATGGGTAGTCCTGGCAGGCTGGAGGGAGGGTCCTGCACATAGGGCTTGGCAGGAGGCACAGTGTGCCAATGCAGAGGGCACAATCTGAAAAGAGCTGCACCATCCCTCTCATCTGACACTCCCCAGGCAGCTGTGTGCCCCTTCTGCTGGGCCATTCTGGTGGGATCCTATCAAAATTCACTTAATTCTTCAAAAGCTACTGTACAGCTGTACTCTCATCACGAAACATGAAGCACAGCACCCCACAAGTCCTTGCAGCAGGCGAGAAACACTGTTGGTGACCATGGCTTTTCTTCTCAGCCCGCATTTGGAAGTTCTCCTCGGCACTTTTAAGTATTACAAAGCGGCTCTGCAGGGACACGAGAAAATCCAGGACAGCCGGAGGACCAGGGCGAGCCTCACCTGCTGCTGTGCATCCCTCAGGGCAGACCTCAGCCCATGGAACCCGTCCCACCACACCCTGGGGCAAATCCCAAAGGGAACAATCATTTGCAAGGCTAAACATTAAGATACGACTCAACAGGAATATACCAATCCCCATCCTTGCCGTGAATCCAAGCTTTAATCTGGTGAGACACAGCTCTGAGAAGTAGGGCAGGGGCTGGGAGGAACGCCAAGCACAGCAGATGCTGGAGAAAAGGGTATACCCTGAAAAATAAGGTTACAAGGTCGCCAAGGGCTCCCTGGCCTACTAAGACTGTGTAGAGCTCCCAGGGCCCAGATTTAATATCACCAAGTCCCAGATCGCCCATCAGCAGGAACTCATTTCGAGGCAGCAGAACGTGGGGAGGGGAGAAGGGGCTGACCCGGGAGAAGGTCAGGGCTTGCTGTGCTTAGCAGGCACCGGCACTGTCAGCTTTATTAAGAAACACAACAGAAATAACAAAAAATACTATTTTTGCTGGAGTTTCACACAGCGGTTTGGTGCAGACCGCAAGAACCCCTTCAGCCCCATTTTTCCCTTCCCACCCCACCCCACCCAGGTTTCCCCGACAGGTGAGGGCGGCTTCAGCCCCCGGCACGGCCCGGAGCAGCAGGACGAGCTCCTGACCGCAGTGGGGAAGCTGCGAGCTGGTAATTGCCAAACCAGTTACCCCAGTCCCGCATCTGGATCCTGCTGCGCCCCGCACCGGCGGCGGCCACGGGCATACCTGCGTGGGGGGGGGCCGCCCGTGTCCCCAGAACCCCCACCGTGGGTGGGCAACGCGCTTCGGGCTAACACAAGCGCTCCCAAAATAGCCACACCTGCACCCCGGATGCGCAGGGAACTGGGAGGGCGCCGCAAAGCCCTGCGAAGGGAGAGCCACGATGGGACCCAGCGCGGGGGGACGGGGGCGATGGGCCGGGGGATAAGCGGGGGTCTCGCCAGGCCTTACCTCCACTTGTGCAGGGCGAAGCCGGGGCACTGGTCCCCGCAGGTGTTGCAGGGCTGGCCCCGCTCCGGCTCCCCCGACGCCGTCAGCTGCAAGGAACAGCAGAGTCAGCGCCGGCTGCGGGACGAGGGGACGGGAACAGGCACCCGAGGGACAAGGAAAGGGGCACGCCCGGGGGAAAGGCACCCGCACGGCTGGGAGAGGGCAGGGGAAGCGCTGGAGCGCGGACGCACCCCAAGCAGGNCAGGCACCGCCCCGGCAGGCACCGGCTCCTCCCGGCAGAGTTAGCCGCGCTCCCCGAGCCCAGCCCAGCCCGGCCGGGTCTGCAGCGGGCAGCGCGGTGTCCTCGTTCCGCCCCAGAGCCGGGTGGCGATAAGGAAGCTGAGCTCCCGAGGGCAGGGGTGGGGCTCTGCAGGGCGCACGCTGAGGTTACCTGCGCTGTGCAGGGGGGTTTTACTGGCCCAGGCAGGGAGCGATCATGCCGGGTTCCTGCCGGGCGTCTGATCCCTTCGTCAAGGAGAACAGATTTAGCCCGCAGACACGAGCAGGGTGCAGGAAAAACACTGTCACGGGAAATATATTTGCGGCCTGAGATGCTGGAGCGGGACACAAAGCACCTGTTAGAGCCCCGGAGCTCACGGTGCTCCCAGAGCTACCTGTGGGCCAGCAGAGCTGTCAGCCTGGGATCCGTGGGGCTGGGAGCTGTGCTGGGATCCATGGGGCTGGGAGCTGGGCTGCATGGGGGTGGAAGGCCGGGTCCGTGGGGCTGGGNGGGGAGAGGGACGAGAGCCCCCCCGGCACTCACCGAGCGGCTGGAGAGCCGCTTGCGGGAGCCGCGGCCGAACATGGCAGCGCACCCGGCGCGGAGCCCGGCGCAGCCCAGCCCGAGTGCGCGGCAGCAGCGGCCGCCCCGTCCGGGCCCGTCCCGCCCCCCCGGCGGCCGCCCCTCGGCC